>JBBMOJ010000373.1:0-41143 GCA_038090695.1 Sclerotinia spermophila | reverse complement strand
TATTAAAAACGATTTATTCAATATATTATAAAAGTATTGAAGAATTTATAGCAATGACGAAACAATCGCTTCGTCAAGTACGGATTCTGCCACCACAGGGTTAGACACTTTGAAGGACATATCGAAGTTTAGCGAGCTTGGGTTGAATCTTACAGTAGTTTTGTCAGTAAATAATTCTCATGCTACTGCGGTAAATTGAAATAAATTACTCTTGTACCACTAAAACTGATGCTTCTTACTCTCATATTACTTAGATTTTAATCTAAATAGACTAGATTCTGTCCAGGGGAGAAAGGGGGGAAGGAGGTAGGGCTGAACCAATTTTAAGTATACAGGAATTCTTTTTCAAAAGAGACGGCGTGAAAGAAAAGAGAGGGTAGAAATTATGATTCATAATTCAAAGCTAGAATCTATAATGATGGAAGTATAGAATCTACAATGAAAGGTTTAGAATTTTGAAAAGCTAGAATCTATAATTTTTGAGCTAGTATCCATCATAGAATCTAGTTTGTTGTTCAATTCAAAATCTAAGTGACATAAGAGTAAAAATAGTATGATTTAGTAGCATGAAACTAGTTTACTGTAGTCTGGATATCTATATATAGCTTCTAAGCATCTATCAGGGTTAAAACAAGCCAAAAAGTATAAGCATGTGTAAACCAAGTACGCTAAAGTAACGAATGCAGGTATCAGCAGCCATCGACGCCTTAAGAACCACCAATTCAAGCCCAAAACCCCACTAGCCATTTCACAGTATCAAACTTTAAGTCTGGCCCACATATTTGAACGCCAATCTCCAAAATATGTGTGTATTCTCAAGACACAACAGCCTAGCCTAACCCTCCCACAACCCCTGAATAGACTAACAAGACACCAAGGCCATTAAAGAAATATGGATGTTCAAGTTTACTGCATTAGTTGAAGCATAAAATCATCATAATGTGGCAACGAGTCGTCTAAGTATTGCGTGTTTCCGCTCATTCCAAGATCACTAATGGATAGTTCGTCGCAGGAACTATGACTCTCCCCACTAAAACTCAACACACTCTTTGCGGGTCCAGGGTTCGTCAAGGGATCGTAAATATTTGCAAAAGTCATATCTTCCCAAACGATAGACGACGACCAACCATCATGACTCGAATTAGAAGGAGCACTTTGATTCGTCCCTGAAAAGCTAGGCGGTGGTCCACCATAGATAGCACTGTGTATGTTGCTTTCACCGTCTAGGGAAGCGACTATGGCCCACTCATTTGGTGGATTATCAATCTTGTTGTACATCAGGTGGGAACTATGGGAACGTAGACCTGGAGGAGCCGTACGTGCAAACGTGGGTGAAGATTGTTGTGAAGAAATTGGCGTATTGCTCAAAGATAAATAATCCAAATTGGTAGGTTTCGGAATTACGTTATAGCGAGGCTTTGATAGCTGGGAAAGTGAACTACGATTTTCGCGTTTGGCCATTGGAGAATCAGTCCTCGTACCGTCAAGGGATAATCGAGCCGATGATGTTTGATTTTGTGAAGTGTGATTAAAAATATTTGGTAATGTAGCACGTCGGAGCTTCTCTTGCTGTGCTAATAAGTCATTTTCGCTCATGCTAGCACTAATATGCGTATAAGGGTGTTGCTGTTGGTTCTTCTTTCTCGAAACACGGGAGGGGGAGGATGTTGGCTTGGTAATTGTTGGAGCAGACATGGTCGAAGAAGTGCGTAACAGTGCCGACTTGGTTTTACAGTCCAGGCTTCGGCTGTCCACAGTGATCAGAAACGATGCGAGTTTCTTGAAGTCAGCTGCACCGGGCGCATTGGCCTTTTCAAGAAATCTGATAGCAGTGTTGACAAGTCGTTGGCTCTCTTGCATCAACTTACCTTCCTGTTTAATATCGATACCTTGGTATAGAAGGCTTAGGCCACATAATGTAAGCATTGCGTTCTTATTTATGCAGAAAGAGAAACTCATGTTTCTCTCCTCGAGAAGCTGTGTGATTTGTATGAGATGTTTACTAGAATCAGCCAAGGAAATGACGGATGGTGAAGTTTTAGGTCCAAGGGAAGAACCAATAGCAGGACGGTGGATCAATGATCGAATATAATAATACGCAAGAGACTGTGGTTTAGTTAGAAACAAAAATATAATCCACACGCTATTGATCGACTTACCAACAAAGCTGACCGACTGCCTGTGATATCTGTTGATGGCTTATCTTGCACGAATGTAAGCTTCAGATGAGTTGGTAGATTATTAGACCATTCGTCCAATTCTGTTCCCAGGGCAAAAAGTGATTGCAATGATAGATCATGAGATGTAGCTGAGGGATATATTTGCTCTAAGACTTTAGAAAGGATACGTGAGCATCGAAACAGAGCAAGAGCACTAGAGATTCTGGTAGGTTCCCCTGGAAGCATGGGCTGATATCCTTTCTCATTTATATGTTCATCATCTACGTCCGAGGGATATTCGGCGTAGATATCATCTTCCCTTAATAATTTGGGAAGGCCAAGAAGAGAAGCAGAAAAGCTACAGAAGGTTAGTTTTGCAATACAAGCTCTAGCATAGTTCTTACCAATCAACAGTATACAACGTCCAAAAAACTCTCTTTCTCGTCTCAGCAGTCAATGAATTAAACGGGAATCGCTTCTGACTTTGATGTAAACCAAGTCTGTGAGAAAGACCAACAGCAATTCCTTTATAATGCTGTAGGCTATTGTAATCCCCTTTTTGTATGCAATAAATGAGGGCCAAAATCAAACATTGAAGTGTCGATATAGTATTCTCCATCAAAATACAATTCAGAGCTGTACGCCATTGGGTCTCACAGAATGATATTTGTTCCTTATCGGGGCAATCGGCGGAGAGTCCAGCGATACTAAAGACAAGATGTAACTGTGCTAATTTATGTTGATCCTTCACTTGATGTGGATTCGATAAAAATTCATCGTATAGAGGTAAGAAAGTATGCTTGTGTATGACGGGAAATAATGGTGCCCATTCTTGGAAAAATACATTTACACATTTGTCTGAGAATAAGCGTGGCGGCGCGAAGCTTGAGGCTGGTTTAATTGTTGATAATGAGGTGGCTTCGTTGTGGGGGTTCAAAAATGCATCCGTATCAAACCCTACAGACGATTTGCCACTATCTTGGATTTTACGCTTGCAGATATCTAGAAAGATATTAGCGAGGTAAACCTTAAAATGATACGTCTTCTTAGATTCTCCTACCGACAAAAGTTCTCCCACTTGATGCTCCCATGAAATATGAGTTTGAGTGATCGCCTTCCAATAGATAGGGTGAAGCTTGCACCTTAAACATATCTTCCTTCGGAGGTGATGATTCTTTTCGACTTTCGACAGGAGGTGAAGTTGACGTTGAAGACGTGGAAGGGCGTCGATATTCGTGCATCTTCGACAGCATTTCTATCTTCTCATCCTTTGCATCAAGTAATTCCTTCATCTCCCTAAGTTCTCCCTCTAATGTACGAATTCTTTCCTCTAATGACTCAGTACTTGAAGAACGAGAAGTCAGTAATTTTGTGTAGAAGAGTGTTTTGAGAAAAATGAGAAACCTAAGCAATGATAGAAAATCAAACACCACCGAGAAAGATTTGGGGCAATGATATTAGATATAAAAGACCAGTATACTCACTATCCTCTAGGAAATGCTCGTCGACTCAATTTATCGCTCGTTTTACATTCGAACCCTACACCAGAACATTGTGAACAACATGGTCGAATACCATCGCATCGTATCTTTTTGCTTCGACATCTATCGCAAGCTTGGGCAATTCGACTTTGCGAATTCGACGAGCCCACTTTGATGATCTTCATGGGTAAGATTCCAGGCATTTTGAATATAAATTTTTCCGTCCCTCTTTCAATGTTGTGCTGTTCAACAAGAAGTAGTAAATGTTCTTTACGGCTTCGAGAATAGTTTTCCGTCTTGTTTCGGCGATGCCGAATATGTCCAATGTTGGTATGTTTAGCTTGTCCTCTTTGCGATCGGGAATCAGTCACTTTATGTGACACGGAATGATTTCGTGATGAACCATGCCATGCAGTGAGAAGGGTTGACTGATTTGTCAATGGTGAATGGAGTGGAGATAGTGGATATGTCGGTGTGTAATGTTCTAGATATGTTCTATGTCGTTGGATGAAGAAATATTCGCTGGGGTGAGAGGGTGAAGGGGTTGCATATAAGGGCGTGTGAAGGCAACTACTGAAAGGGCCGGATCCACATAGCAAATCAGCATGGGGAAGGGATCTGGGGGAAAGTTATTACATCGTACTTGGGTACATTTGATTGTCAGTGTTCATTCTCCCGACCAATTATTACTCCGTACAAAAGACTTTATTGCTCTATCGAATCATTATCATTGGGTGGTAAAAATGATTGACTGAACAACCGGTCAGTGGCTTATCCACAAACCATCAATTCCTCAGACTAAAGAGAAAGTTTTTTGCGGGATGATCTGGAGGTGCGCACAGAGGCACGGTACCTACAGGTGTACAGGTGTACAGGTAACACGACGGGTCACCTTGGCTATAGCCAAAGCGGCCAAACGACCATGATGATTTCCTCAAACCTGGGTAGGTGACCTATCTTGGATGAGCTGGTTTTGCATGGCTTACGGATTTGTACAATGTTGAACACTTTTGAGCGATATCGACGTAGATACCAGTCTCTACATACATTCATCGACTTTCCTCTTGGCGATCGTTACGCTATAACGACTTGGGTACCTAGTAGCCCCTTTCGAAACCTAGTTATACCGATACATCAATAAGAACAGATAGCGATTGAAGGTAATAGAAAAGTATTTGAGTTCGGAGGCTCATCAGGACGGACAAAAAGTTCTAGGTAGTATTTCCATCGTTCCAAACTACATAACCTACCCGAAGTTAGTAAGTTATTCGGTCGGTGTTATAGCTTTTCCGTTCTCCTCTCGTGTAATTTTCCTTCGGGACGCAAGCAATAAGATCTCAATACTATCGATGTGAGGATCCCGAGGGACCATCGAGACCGTCACTAGCAAGATTGGGTAAGATCTTACCATATAACATCGACGTTAACACTCAAATTTCGGACCTCATCACCCTGACTATATATTGAAGATCAAGGGGCGGCTGATTTTTACCCTGATATAAGATAACTATAATATAGAGCCATTAAACAATTTTCCCAATAGTCTCTAATTAGGCTAATTGCGTCATATATCAAAAGTCCGAAATGTTAATAATAAATACCTAATGAAGGATAGGATCAGATCATATGAGCAATTTATTGACAGAAACTTTGGGCTTTTAATAGCTAGCTAGTGGGGAAAGATCCGCAATGTCCGAATCATTGGGAACATTTTTAAAAGTATAAAACTAGCTTACAGTCGTCAAACCACTGGCCTGTTGGCAGGATAGCAGGCTGGGCAACGAGATAGGAGGAAACAGAAGCACACACACACGTGTTTATCTTACGCTGTATAGATACCAGGTGGTCCCAACAATTACTGATACACATATTATATCTCGCGGTCGAGCATTGAAATCAATATTCTCATAATAATTGCCGATACCTTGACTCGTACTAGTGTTAGTTCCACTCGGTGCTGGGCGGAATTGATTGCGCCTCGAATTCCTCTAATCTTACTAGTCGTGCTAGTGTTCAAGTTAGAGCCAACTGGTGATCCCGAGGATGAGGTTCTGGGATTATAAGCTAATAATTGCCACGGGGCATGCATTGTCTCCCCCGCATCTTACTTCTAATATACATATGAATGCTTGACCCGTCCGCACATAATCCACGATCCAGTCTGTATTCGTGTTTTCACCCAAGGCATACCAAAGTCCGACTTGCACTCCATCTGATAGCTTGAAGAATAGGGATGTTTCATCCAAAGAGTTTGATGGCAACTACTCGTATTGTCTTGGCATTAAAAACTTTCTCTATCTGATATTGTATGTTGAGTCCACGCGTCTTTCTAGGATATCTCTCCCAGCATATAGGAGAACCGAAGTTCCCGAGACAATGTGGTATGGGCATTTAAACTTTCTTCAACTAAAGTCGTCCTCTTCGTAGCTTTCTGCGCTGAGGTCATCATGTTTTGTGTCCACTTGCACGGATGTCAGAAGTTGAGAAATACTTGAGACTTTGGACAAATTCGATATCTGTGAGCATTATTAGCATGCCGAGAAGACAATATATACAAACAAACACAACAGACCTCTTCATTGATAGCCCCATAAGCGACCCCTAGCACGTCAGTCTCTATTTGTCTCAACTCTAGTGCATTGAGTTGAGTATTCAGGTCGACCATCTCTCTGTTCACTAATGATTCTACTATTTGTTCGCTTGCTTGAAGACGCTCTAGTTGCAGTTCAATCCTATCTCGCATTAAATTTAACGCTCGAAACTTGAAAATCTCCTCGCGTTCGTGACCACTAATCAATTTCTCAAATTGATCAGTAGATTCTGTGACGTCTACTTCTTGCCAGAAAACTTTCAACGATTGTGAGCCATCAACTTGTTGCACAGTTTTGAACTCCAAGCCGTCTTCTTCGTTCAAACATGCAAGGTAAATAAATGGACAATCCCATGAAGTTTCTCCGTTCGAATAACCAAAGATACTAACGGATGGTCGTTTTCCAAATGCAGCAACCTTTGCTACACGCAAAGGGTCAGTCGCAATTGGCTCTACTTCCAGAATTAATGATGTCGAAGGGACTTCTGCATCGATGAAACCATAATTAAAGAGGTTCTCAGCATCACTTTTGACACCATAACTAATGGTTATTTCACTTCCTTCATCCAATAGTATATCTGGTACAAGGATAAGTAAGGCATTGCTATTCAATGTGTGTTCCCAATGTGCATTGGGTGTGAATGAATGATTAACCATGTCAAGAACAGGCACCATCACTTCTTCGCCAGTTGCAACTTCTAGACATCTTGATCTGTACCAAGCATCGACTCGTATCCAGTCTGAGAGTAGTAATGGCTGTAATGGGCCATCTTCTTTCCACCAACACGAGTGACACCACGGTATTTGGAAAGTCTTCTCACGCAAATTTTCGAAGTCTCGTGATAACGCGACCATCTTATTAGCAAGAGAATCCTAAGAAAGCAATCAGCAAGTCCCACGGTGGCAACCATAGTTATCTTGTACCATACTTCTAAAGACGTCCCCTTCAAAAGTGTTTTTTCTTCCTCGGTCCACATTGTCGGAACTGGCACCTTTTCAGGTAGGAACCTTATGTATTCTGACCATGGATTATTCACCCCAATATTAAGGGCCATTCCTGGTTGTGCAATCGTATTATTCCGTGCAATAGTCATTTGTAGCAATAAGAATAACTTCGCGTCTTCTCTAATCGACTTTCCTCCAACCACTTCTCTCAACTGCTTGAAATGGGGATCTACCCTCTCCATTTCCAATAGAAATTCTCTACCTAATATAAGGTCACGAGGGATATCGAGTAATGTGGAAAAATCATCCGTATCCACTGAGCTCAAAGTTTTTGTAGTGATGATACCATTTGGGACGCTGGTATTGGGTCCATGTAGGCATATTTTAGATGAGGAGACAGTAGTATCGAGGAAATCTACATTGTTCAACTTGCACCAGGCGGGTAGGGAAGATAGAGGAAGAGGAGAAAAAAGCATTTTCGTCGAATGTCTATATAACGTAGCAGTAAATTTATTTGATCTTGATTTGCTTAAATGAGTTTTGTTCGATTTATGAAGTAATGAAGGAAATCATTTGGGTTTGTTTGTTTCTCTGTTCGCATTATTGCAATTTCATTCGTCAAGATATTCCTATGGTCAAAATATTAATTATTCTGCCACAAGGCGGTGAATAATAACTTTCCCTACACATCAGCGATGTAGCAGGCGGGTATTGACCACCCTTTGAAAAAACTTCAATAACTCATTACTCGTTTTGATATTATAGTAAATACGGATAATTCTATCTACACATATAAAGAAGGCTTAAATCTCATTTAATCTTCTTATAGTTGAAGCTTATATTCAAATGGATTTATAATTCAATTAAACAAATGATATTGAGAATGGTCAATTTCGTCTTGTTTTTCGCTTATGTAGAGCTTCCTTCCTTCTTTACTTCCGTATTAGGATATCTGCTAGCCCTCTACTGTTCTTCGTACAGAGTATATGACAAGTACTCGCGGTGAGAGAGTGCTAATCACTATTTGCATCAGATCAACAACTATCAGGTTCTCCTCCATACATTCATTCTAATCTTAAAGTCGAAAACTCTCTCAAACACATCCCACTTCTAAATTGCCTTATTTCATCCTATCTTTTTCAACCAACAGATTATATCCTCCTCATCCAAACTCAACCAGCATGCATATTCTCAAGACACAATAATCTAGTTACTACACAATCATCCAATCTCCAAATCGAATGATCTCACTCAAAACTTCACTCTATAAAGGACCACACAGTCCTTACAATGAACCGCCCAAAAAAACAACACAACAAACAATTTCTCCCGTGTCCAACAAATACCCCCATCACAACGCTACCTTTTCCCTCCCAATTCCCCCAGCTACTTCATTTATTCCACTTATCCAAGCCCATCTCCCCCCGCCTCCCATTAACTTCCCTCTACAACCAGCCCACCTCTGCCTTTCAATGGCTTCCCAACTTCACAATTCCTAACTCCACAACTAACCACCAACATCCTCATCCTCATCCTCACCCTCATCCAAGAAAACACACACACTCCATCCTCAACAAGATAATCATAACGGAGAATCAATCTTTGCTATAGTCTTCCTATCCCGTCCCGTTCCTTAACCAGGGATTCAGATCCAACTACCGTTCCGCATAGACCATAACGAAGTATAAAAATAGACGAAGAATAAACCAACTCAAACTCTGTTCACACATATATATTTCCAAGTCACTGCTCTTTCTATTAACCACCAATGCATTAGAATTATCCCTTTTACAAATTACGTTTCCCAAAGAGAAGACGAAAGGTGCAGCCAGATGTGAGATACTCGACTCTATCTATAGCCCTTCCCGAACATATTGCTTGCCCTTCCTTCCTCCCCTTCCCTCCCCCTTCCACCTCTCACCCTCAATCCACCTACCCAAGAACCCAAGAAACCAAAAAAAGCACTCACCCACCATCATAAACACAACCACAAAACCCTAGTACCAGCACACGCCACGCGCAACAGCATTCACAAACGCAAGTTCACAAGACAATACAGTAGAAGTCACATATACAATCATCCGCTTTCTTTAAATCGTGGATTACTTATCCTGCGATACTGTATGTGATATGTTATATACCAGAGAACGGCACTGATATGTAAGGATAAATGGTGGTGGGAAGATGATGGAAGGATAGGATGAAGCGTAACGGGATGCGTTGGAATGAGAAAGGGGTGAGGGTTGAAAGTTTCCATGCTATGAGATGGAAACAACATTTAGATGGATGCGTAAACAGTTTGAGATAATGATAAATAGTGTATGAACTAGACCAGTGCAATGGGCAAAAATGCTTCAGGTCTAAGTGCTTCACTAACCATTGTAATGTGCAACGGTGTACACAGCGTTGGTAGTGGATATGAATTCCTTGGAACGTATCTAGCGACCAGATACTCAAATCAAACCCTCGTTCAAATCAAGCCAGATCTCCCTTACAAATCGTCGGAATTTTGTTTATCTCCATTTCTTTTCCATACGCCCATGTAAATGCGACAATATCCGAAACCTCTCTATCCATCACTATATCCCAAGCGCCGCACCTTGTATCATATAATACACCTTCTCACAACCCCTTCCTCTCATCCTCTACTCCAACTCAATTCTCTTCCCCCTCAACCCTGAAAACCCTCCAACAAACTTCCCCACCACGTATCCTCCAAACGCACCCGTAACGACCGTAACGGGCCATTTCTGCCATTCCCTATCCCAATCCAAAGGAATAGGCACTGCGCCCAACCAAGCACCAAGCGCACATCCCAATGCCGCACCGAAAACTTCATCAACCGGCGCATACAAAGATGCGATTTCGAGCCATCGAACTGAATCTACGCCATGGATATAGAAGAGGGGGAAGAGTGCTAGAAGCGAGATGTGGGCGGAGGAAAGAAGTGTATGTTCAACGTGGGTGGTGAAGGGAGCACCAAAGAGGATTTGAAGGGCTGTGGCGGCGGGGACGGTGGTAGCTGTTAGAATTAGGGCGAATATGGTTGTCTGTTACAGAAGAAATATTAGCAATGATTCATTCACAACCCTCAGAGTACTGCGCATTGAAGTAGATATTGAAAGACGAAAGACGTACAAATATTTTATGATTATACTCTCCACCCTCCAATCCCTTCCTCTTCTCTCCCGGCTTCAATTTCTTCGCCATGTTTGACCCAGCAGCTGGTATACATGTAACCGCATACGCTACCTGCAATAATGCGACGGGCAACAGCGAATGCAGAAGTGTGTGTACGGGGTCTGCGACCAAAGCATTGAATCGGAAATAATACGCAGATAAAAGAATAGCTGGCTGGATGTGAGTGACGATACGGGCCGCGTCGGAAGAAAGGAATTCTGTGGGAAATGATTTGGATTTGGAGGTATCTCCAGATACTGGGCTGATTCCGGACATGGTGATGGGGTCAATCAACGGCATTTCTGGTCTTGTCAATTGTAAGATGTAATTTTTGGAATTGCGAGCTTCGTGTTTTAGAGCTCCGTCATTAGCGTCGGCGATTTTCGGTAGGGTGCCGAAGAATTTTGATTGTGGGGTTTGGGTGCATCATGAAGTAGTTTGGAGATATTATAATTTGAGAATATTCGTAACTTATTCCGGCCAGATTTTGTAGCTTTTGTAGCTTTGGAGACAATGGCACAATTGCTCTTTGCCATAGCTGATAACATTCGTAAAAGCAGTAATTTACTCAGCTCCCTGCCTCCCTCCTTTCTCATGACATTGCAAAACCTTCCAAGTAATTTTACAGCACTCCTCCTGCTCTTAAGATCTAGTCCATGTATAGCAACTTCTTAGTAGCAAAAATCCTCAGATCTGCTTTCCCCTTATGATATCAAAGAATCATCCAAGCAATATTTCAACTCCCCATCCATTACTCAAGATGAAGATTCAGGTCTAGCCACCAAATTCCTCAATGAAAGATCATAAACAATGTCCTCAATCTTCTTGACATTATATTTGATACCATCACTTCTTCTCCTCAAAACATCATTCTTCAAATTCAGAATTTGAAATCCTGCGTGTAGGTCCTTGACGAATTGACTGATTTGTAGAGGTCTCTGGTAATCTCCAAGAGTAACGGAATTGATAGCTAGTCGTGAAAGCTCTTCGATCAAGGAAATGAGGGAGAGGAGATATTCTTCAATACTGATGTGGAATGCGTCTCGGTCTTTGAGATTGACTGGGACTATAATCTTGTTAGTTGTGCCACTCGCAGGGAGATTCTGTGCAAAGTACCTTGTAGGATCTCTCCTACTTCCTCAATGGTGAGAAGTCTTCCAGATTCAGCAGACTTTCCGCCTGTGTTTAAACCACCAAGCCATCCGCAGAGAAGAATAGCAAATATCACATTCTGCACATCTCTTGTCCAAATTCCATTGTATCTATTCTTATTAGCCAGACATTTCATTGTAGAATCCAAGGCGCATACTTGTAATATGGATGATTTGAGGCAATGCTCGCAAGCTTTTGAATACTTTCAGCTTCTTCCTTGATAGCTTTTTCGGCAGACTCAAGAACAGGCTGCACTAGGAAGTGTTAGGAAGCGCTTTCTATGATAGCTAGCTCTAGGAGACTTACAATGAGAAGCCGGTGTTGAATGAGCCCGAGATAGAACTGATTGAGCATTTCTGCATTGCCTCTCCAATGTCTGTAGAATATTCTTGATTTGGTCTCTTACTTCCGCATCTTCATCAATCTTGGTCTGTAGATCTTCAAAGATCCTTGGGTCAACCATTCCATTGAGATCCGACATTTTACTTGAGAGTTTTTGGAGGGGTATTGTGGTGGGGGTTTTTACTTTGGAGGTTTGCTTTGGAGATTTGCTTTGAAGGTTGAGCTTCGAAGAATAAATTTCAAGTCACATAAACAAAATATTTTACTATTAGTTTGAATAGTACATTTCACGACGCGTTCTCAATGCAATGTATGGAAGTCGAGGTTCAAGATGGCATTACAGTAAATTTCATAGAGTCTAGAAGGTAATAAAACACAGTACCATTTTTCTACCATTTTGCTTTCATCTACACCTATCTATGACAGTCTTTGCACGCGGAGTTTCTCGTCAACATCTCATACAACGACGGCCTTCGAAAGACTTCGCAAGATTAAACATATCAAATTAACACGCAGACCAAATTACCACAAAACTCTTCTTCACAACCCAGGCCAAGCCCAAATTTGCAATGAAAAGAAGTTGTTCGCTTCACCTGGAGGCAGTGTAATACCAGGGAAACTGTGGGACTGATCATACGCAAGCACAGCGGACCAATCCCGAGGGACAAAAATAAGTATAATCAATGTGACCGTCTGTGACGATCTTTCAGAGATTAAACTGAAAAGAACAGATACTACACTTGATCTAAGCCAATAGGCAAAGCTTTGAAACATATTAGTAAGGAAGAGAAAAGGTAGGGGGTGGTTTGGGAAAACTCACAGAGCTATTTTTTCAAAGAAATTGGGAGAGAGGAGAGGTATATATAGATATCCAGCGGTGGTCTGTGCACCCTAGGGAAGAGGCCAGTTGGTGCAAACATGTTTGACAAGATAACAAATGTGGCAAACAGCCTTGACCGCTAGTTCTGCCGTGTATTTACGGGGAAAAAAATCTTTCTGTTAATTTTGGTCAACCTCTCCACTCAATATCTCCACTTTGTGTTTTGTGCAACGAGGAAGTTGCTCTGTACGGAGCATGTATACACCTAGCACACGTGCCTAAGTACATAGGTCCCAAACAGAAATTGTGCCCAAGGAAATCATGTTCAACTAAACTGCTTGAAGGGATTCGTATAATTAACTTATACAACTTACTCATTTTACTCCTCACAAGCCTACTAGCAATACAGCTACAAGTTCTAATATCTCGGGAAGCTGAAGCTCTGCGTAGATATCTGGATGCAAAGGACTTCGAATGTACATCCCCTGTTGGATGATACATGAGGTTCACGCTGTTAAGATTGGTAGAGTCTATATCAACCATTGCGTGCAAACTTTGGATACTTCTCAGATAAGCTAGTCACTCACGAATCCGAACTGCATTATCTTCCGCAAAAGTTTCGTCGGATTTGGTAAGGTTGGCTCATGGAGTTCTAGAATGTCTGGGCTAGTACAGGTGCCCGTTTTGATGTCAATTGTCTGTTTCATTGTCATTGGCTTAAAGTATAAGCCATGAGAGTCGGAAGAACCCCCGCCCTGAAATTTTGGTTATGTTAATTAACCATTCAGACACCTGCACATTTATTATAACCATGATCAATCAATCACTGTGTGTTTCTTACCTCCACCAGTTACAACGCATGCTGTCTTTCATCTTTCTTAAGATGATACATATCATTCGCATACGTTCTCAATCAAATCTTCCAATGGGACGTCTCCCCTCGTTCGCCATACCCCCAGTCTTTCCTTGATGAGGTGTATTAAGATTAGCACCGTTATATTCCTAAAAAAAAAATTAATTTTCGAATTATATCTTTTACCTTCTCTCTCTCCTACTCCATATTTGCTTTCCTTCTATAGCCCCGGCTTATTAGAATTGAACTCACCTCGATGTTGAGTTTGCGTACTTCTGTACTGCACTCGGACACTCCGTGATTTGAGACGCTCATGATGGTAATGAAGGTTGGCATCAGAGGCTGCTGGTCACCTTGCCTTCTGCTAATTTCAAAAATTATCATATTTCAAAGTTCATCTCCAATAGCAGCCTGATCAAACGAAGAGTCGAGCATACTTGGGTACATTTTTCACGAGACATTTCGTCCGTGAGATTGCCCTCTTCCTTTCTCAACTCCGAATTTACAATAGGTCAGACTAGCAGACCGGATTAAAGTTACTATTAATCGAAAGCAATTCAGTATCAAGAATGCATTAGTATTTCAAGCGATTTAAATATGCAATCGGATTCAAAAAATCTAAAGTCATTGATTGTCGGCTGCAGCCTGGACTATTGGAAACTTCGCTTACATTGCATCAATCGCTGCAGTTGTTCTCGCATCTCCCTCTATACTAATAGAAGTAGATGTTGTTCGAGTTGATGTTGGACCTCTGATCTTTCGTTTTCCATCGTCTTATATGCGGCTATAGCAGCATACTTTCTGGGCTTGTTATGCTTTCGTTCTATATTTTTGTTCCTTTCTTTCTCTTTATCTAAATCTCTGTTAATCCTGCTTGTGATATCCCTTACTTGTATAGGACAACTACTCTCCAGTGTTTTAAACGTGTCTATCAGATCTGTCTTCCGCTTCTTTGATATGATATCAGATGCAGTGTCTATTCGAAGAGTTGCATCTATAGTTTTTTTTAGCCAGTGCCAAACCTCCTTGTCAACTACTTTATACATAGGTGTTAGTTTCAAATACAGTAACTACCAGGTAGTACCAGTTGACATCGGGCGGGCTTTCCTATATAGTTTTGTTCTTAAGTAAGGTGAATCTTGTAGCTTTCAAGATTGGAGATAGACAGGGTGTCCAATAGTCCGGACTGTAGTTCAATAATGAAACGCTTTGGAATATCCAATTTCTTTAAACATTGAGATCAATTCAGACATTAAACTACTTTTAATTGGTGGATTGTTTTGGAATAGTGATTTTATGAAATTGATAATAATAACTTCAGGATTTCAAGATTAGAATCCTAAATTGGTCTGCAGCCCGGACCCTTGGAAACGCTAGAGACGGATTCTCCAGGGTGATTCATCTAGTCTCCTTCCTTCTGTCCTTTACATCCTTCCTCAATTCTCATTTACTGCAACGTGTGATATCTGTTGACAGTTTCAGATGACTACTCTCGAGAGTTCTTCAGATTTCATGAAATCGGATTTTCACTCTCAAGTAAAAGTGAGCCTTGTTGCTCTCGATATTGTACGTTGTAATTAGATCTCTTGCTCGGGGGTTATCAGTGAGGTACCTGACCAAGCTGTATTAGATTATTCCGAATAATTTTAATATTATATATAGGTGTACGGTGCACACGTTATTCAAGAACCTGCCTTTCCCTTTTTCTTCCTCTCATCAGAAGCGCATTCATTTATACTTTTATTACTGAAAATGAATCTTTCTACTAGTAAATAATACTCAGAAGTGAATACATCATCTATACGTTTTTCACTGGAAGTGGAGTTGATTATCACTTTCAGTTGTCTATCACTTTTGACCAACCCAACTTTCGTGCCAATAAATACCCTTCCGCCTTGATTTCTTGTTATAAACTTTCTTCCCTTGTATACAAACAAACACCAAGTCAGAAGCTCAACTGATCGCGGTTTACATATACAATTCATATATCTTTCATCAGTTCAATATCGAAGGAGAAGCTCGTAACCACCTGAGCTCTTCTTCAGTTCGACTCATTCAAGACCGAAAAAGGCTCAACAGGTCATCTAGACCTTTTCCCTTCGCTGTTCTGCCCTAGTGTCGAGGTTCAATAAATCAATCCTTTCTTTCACCTGCCAAGGACGATAAAGAATAGTAAGTGACTCTTGCATACATTGGGACTAGCATCCTATTGCTGGTGCTATAATTTCTTATAGATATGAGAACTCAGGGCTTTCCGTCCTATTCTCACTTGTTCCTCGTTCACTGAAAACTAATTCTTGAGAATTTGATAGACAATATGGAGCCCTCAGTCTTATTCGGTTTATACCGCAGCTTTTGGACCACCGATTCGTTAAAGGGAGCGATCCGTCAACTAATTCGAGAACATTATATAATCGATCAAGTCAGACTATCAGAGACTAAAGTAGCCCTCACAGCTAGGCTTGGACGCTTCCAGCAGGGCCTTGCTCAAGAAGACGTAAATGCCATCACGGGAAGATTCGTGGATCGAGGCTACGCATGGTTTGAAGCTCCTGGAGCTAGGCTCGCTAGTAGAAGATGGGCAGCATCACCTGTACAGGCAGATCTTGAAGCCTCAGTCAATGATGGTGGACCAGCAGACGCAGCGGTGAGCGGCATGGCGGCAGGGGAAGAGGAAGAGCTGAATGTGCAAGAGCCCCAGCAACAACCTTCAGCACAAGATATGGGCTTCTGTATTGTATGCTGCGATGGCGAGGCTCCCCCAGCAGGCCTCGTCAATCTGGCACAAGTTCACGAACGTCAACAAGTATGTCTAGCATGCTACGAAAGCAGTTTGAACGCAAAGACCGAAGTACAAGAGACTGTTGCCGGGTTGAGAATGCAGATCGCTGAATTACGGAGCAAGAATCTGGCCTTGGAAGCACGTTTAACCCAAAATGACCTTGCTAAACGAGCATTGGTTGACTCGAGACACAATATCATCCATGTGTTAAAAAGTGCACCGAGAATATTCAGTGGGCCATATGATGATCGCGAGATATTGCAATGCCTACAGGCGCTCATCGCGGAAACGGCTGAGAAGAATAGATCAATATACCAGAATCTTCAGAGAGGTCGATCAGCTATGGCTAGGAGAAGCATTGCGTGATTTAACGAATGGAAAATTGGCAAGTTCATATCAATTGGAGGAAAGTGAAGTTCGGGGCAGTATCAATCTCAAGAAGGAGACTCATTCATACAATAAACGAATCTCTGGAGCAATGCATCCATAGGAATATCAATTAGTTGGCTCAGCTCATAGTTTAGCTTGCAAGTTTATCAAAAAGTGCTTTTTATCCTTGATTGAGTATCCTCATTGTCTACTTGTTTTATGAATTTGTGATCCAAACGCTATCCTCGCTTTTCAGTATCCGTAAAACTTACAGCAGCAACTCTCAGCCAAAAGAAGCTCCTACTTACTGTGAATACTGTGGTACCTTCGATTTTCACCTGAAGATATGGGTGGAACTGCGCTCCTCAACCTACATACGCCCAAAAAGATATGGACATCACGACGTTCGAATCGGATTTTATTCTATGCAATATACAGATGTATGCAGTTCACCGATTTCAATACCTCGTAAAAATACGCAATTCCAGTAATGTATCTAAGGTATGCAGTATTGCATTGATATTATCTCCAAGCTAATTTGTACATTGAGATATAAGCGTAATCTTACATACGAACGAATGCATGAAATAGAGTCGGAAGATGTCAACTTCCAAATTATCACTATGGGAAAATCATCAAAGAGTAGACAGGACAGCGATGGTATTCTTCTTCTCATTGCAATTTTAGAAGACTCCGATAATGGCAATGACATTGCGACAAACCAGAGGCTAGAGCTGCGCTCATGATAGGCGGGGTATCTCACAGCAGCAACAATTGCAAGATACACTCATAAAATGCAGGATGTGGACATGGAGAAAAGAAATTGGGAGGTGAGATGTAGTTACCAGAAAGATGGTTGTGTCGGAGAGGTTGGGAGAGTAGATAGTAGGATGTGATCATGAGGTAGAGAAATTACAGGGTGGTGATTGCGTGGGAAGTGGTTATGCGCGATATTGGGGATGGAAGTGGTGGATGGATGGAAGTATGACGTGGTTTGATGGGTAGAATACTGGTAATTTGATCATTTGAGGGAAGACGAAGTTCAAGAAAGTAACGAAGGAGAATATTTTTCATATAAAAGATAGATCGGCGGTGCGATTTGCTCTCATCATTGATCGAAAGATAGGAATTATCTCGCAAACTATTGATAGAAAATCCAAAAATATTTATTAAATAAACTCTTTCTCGTAATCCTCATCTACTCTACTGTTCTATCACCCAGTCAGTCGGATCAAACACATCCATACATACATACATTTATCCTACCTAATACCTCATATCCTCTTCCATACCTTGAATCCCACTTGAACACCCAAAAGCGCTTTTGGATACCGCGCGAACCATTGTTGAGTATTTATACTACCATCGATTCCGTCTCCAGCCTTTGTTCATGTTTATCTAATGTTTTTTTGTTCAAGTCTCAGGTATATGGTGAGTTTGAGTTTGATGTAAAAAGAATATGTGGGTGTCCAAGCGAAAGAACCGCAGAGACGAGTTGATTTTAGATGGAAGGTCTTTCTTACCCTTCACTCAACTTATATTAAAGACTCAACAAGATAATGCGCCATTGCGCAAGCGCGCAACCAAACTATAAATCAACCATAAAATCTCAAAATAAATAACAAAAAATCACTTCCCTCAACAACAACAAGGCCCCGCCTCACCTCACCTCACCTCCCCTCCCCCAAAATTAATTTTTTTTATTTAAAAAAAACAGCAAAAAAATTGGTAATCATAGCGATCAAGTTCCCCCAGGGCGCCGTGGTCTCACCCGAAGGCTGTTACAGTTTCCCTAGTATACCTGTATGAAGGCCCGCAAAGGTCCGTCCTACATTCTCGGACTCGCCAGTACGTTATGCTTTGCTTGCCAACTGGGCCAGAAGACCCGTGTCGACACAATTTGTTGGGGGTTTGAAGAGAGAAAGGATATATATTGTGGAAGGACGGTGATGTGCTGGTGTAGTTGGAGAGTGGATGGGTTGGGGATGGATTTTTTTAAAAAAATTGAAGTTGAGATTTTTTTTTTGGCGAGAGTCGATGATGTGCGCTGGATTCACTTGTGGGGGATCCACTTTGGAGATGAGTGGTATTTGGTATTTTTGTGATGACTTAGTAGTGTGTGTGAAGAGATAGAGTATCAGATTTTATTTCTAAGTGTGGTGCGGTCAACGTCACCGCGTTGATATTCGCTTTGCGACGTCTATATTACATGTAGTTGAGGAGCCAGCAGATCGATCGAGCATCCAGTGCGGACGGACGATATCGTCCCATATGATTTACTATGTCTAGTCCATCTCAATTACATTTTGTCCTCGATTGTAGCACTGTAATTGATATCAACTACCAAGACATTCATCTATTTCAGTCATTTCAGCTAGAAATCTTTTCGCAGGAAAACAGCCATCGATGTTACTTTTATGTATCGGCAAGATTTCTTTGAATGTTAAGAGTCTCGTAGTATTTTTCCACAACAATATCTTTTCCACGAAAGAAATGTTTCAGCAAAAAACTTCGAATTCTAGTCAAAACCCCCGACTCTCCAAATCGAGAAAGCAGCATAGACATGACGTTCTCCAATACTATTAAGCCAAGCCTATTAGCTGTGTTCAGGCGTAGAGGCATGTATCTCCGTATTAGCTTCTTTTGTTGTTCTTAAAATATATCTGTATTACATAATTAAACGAGCAGATCAAAGGGGGATGGTGCAGGAATGTTAATCTTGCTAAAGATACTAGCTTTGCGAAGGAGGAGAAAGAGTTAGGTTGGTATTCATAAATGAAAAAGTACAGTATTGAATCCTTTTTAGAACAGAAATAGATTCAATGTGCCCCGCACCCCAACTAGCCAGTACGCTTCAGGGTGATGTCTAACATTGACTACCTTTCTAACATGAAATCTCACTTCATCAGCAAATGAGTAATTCGAAGTTTCAGAATCTTCGGCCGCTATAGCCCAATGTATCCATCGATCAGCAAGATCTGGCATATCCTGAAGTAATCCTAACTTAAAACTCTGTCTCAGTTCGAGGAGGAAATTTCCACATATCTTTTAATGGGTAGCTAATCACTCGGATTCTCTATTCGCATTCATAAGTCTCGCCCTCAGCTTGACACTAGTTATGTATCAGGAATAAATGCTCTTCTCGCAATGCCATTCCAACCCAAAAAAAATACCTGAAAGGTATCTATCTACCCACGAATGAGACGTAAACCTCTGCTCTCAACCAATACACCGGGGTAAACACTTACCCCGAACATATAAATCAGGTGGAATAGTATTGATCCCTATACCCGTACATCACTTGGTAATCATCACACCAGCTATCTTGGGACTGCAATGCGCTCGATCTACGCGTTCCCTCACGCGACTATTCGCCTTGCCACGAATCTAATGCCAACAAAATGAACTTGGAACAACGTACTCATAACTACACACAAAACAAGAACCCTTCTGCAACATACAGATCTAACGTCTCCAAAACATAGATATATCCACGAGAAGAGCAAAAAAAAGCTGATGAGAATATTTGATACCACGGTACTCAAAGGTATTTACTTTACACCAATATGTTTCTCCGATTTCTAATCACCGGACCTTTCTGCACAGGAACATCATAGGAACATCGAGAATAACCGAGCAAGAAGCGTTTCTTCCCTACTCAAAAGCACTAATTACCGCCATCCCCTTATAGACATCCATTTGATCCTGATCCTAATCCTAATCATGGATATATTCTATATTGATGCTCCTTCGGAAGAGAGTCTTTAAAACTCAGACATATCGTCATTCGATGACTCAAAGAGGTAGTAATACCGTATAATACATCCACATGCCATACCCGTCTATTCTAACGCCACAATCTTGTTCAATCACTTGAGTTATGCCTCATCTTCTGTTCATCATGTATTACACTGGAACTTTCCACGGGGAAGAGGGGCATGTTAAAAGCAATATTGCAAAGAAGCAAACATTGCTCTGCAGCGGATCTAAATTTGCGATGAATTAGACGCTGCATAAGCAAACCACCAAAATCACCAAAAACATTCATAACCTCACAATCACATATCAATATGCAAAGCAAAATATTTTGAGAGGGCAGTAATATAGCATTGATTGTTTCCACAACACTAGATCCCAACCCTCCTCACGATCTTCTAGTCCGTAGCCCAGTCCATCATGGGTATCATTTCTTAATCCTAGATGTGATATGTAACCATCTATTCATCATCCTCCTCAGCATCATCACCAACAACGTTGAAGAATCTCAATTCGTAAACGCCCTTGGAGGTGGAAACAACACGAAGCCAATCTCTCAATTGGTTCTTCTTGAGGAACTTCTTGGTCCTGTTATTGGCATGGTATATTAGTAAAGGTTCTCAACCCAATAGAGATCTAGACAGAGAGAAATTTCCCTGGGAAACATACAAGTACTTGAGGTAGTGACCAGAGTTGACAGAGGTCTCGATCTTGATGCTCTCTCCATCCTTGGTAACAGAGACCTTGTCACCGAAGTTGCTCTTCAATCCATCGACCTTAAGGTTGTCCTGGAGGAACTTCTCGAAAGCAGCGGTATCGAAGATCTTGTCGTTGGCAGGTTGCTTGCAGTCGATAATGAACTTGCGCTTGACGACTGGTCCCTTCTTGTTTCCGGCCTATGTGATAGAAAATAAGTTAGCCTACTGTATCACGCCATAACTCTACAGTAGAGCGGGCCAACAGCAAAGCGGTTCTTATTCATGGACGTACTTTGGCAGGCATTTTGATTGATTTTTGTGAGGTTGCAAAGAAATGGTTATCCTACGCCGAATTGAGTGGTGATGATGATTGAAGTAGGAGATCTGAAAATCTGAAAATTTCTGTGTGGGCCGCCAAGAGTTTGCATCGCTTATCGATTATGTAATCTGAAGCATTGCTCTTGTTGATTTCTGCCTTAATATAAAGGCATTTAATAGGAAGGCTGAAAGTGGGGAATGGAAGCTCCAGAAGTTGGTTCAGGGTCGACATTTACATTTACAATTGATCATCATGGAACACCCAGTTGAGTATTGAGTATTCGTGAAGCCGATCTTTCAAAGAATTGGAAGCTTCATTTTACAATAATGGCTTGGCTACTGCAATTTACAAGTCGGTGAGACTAACATAAAACATTCAATATGTCTTATTAGTATGGCTCAATCGGTCAGAGGGTACATGATTGTATTGAAAAGTTGACAACACAGCAATAATCACGACATGCATGTTTCCCAACCATTTTATATTCTGAAAAATTATAATCGGATTCAAGTCATTCATTATATTATCCATTCATCCATTCATTCCTCTGTACAAGCCACCCTTGAAGCCCCATATTGCACCGCAAGTCCGTAGACATGCTGCCAGAAAAACCCAACGAAAAAAAAACCATTCCACAAGAACCCATGTATGAAATGCGCAAGAAAAAGGTATAATCAGAAAATCATAATCGTCCCAAATGATCCATGCCCATGCAAGTTGATGTCCAACTCCCCAGTCATCATAATTTTCAAGCCGAGAAATGTTCAGCAGCCGACTCTTCCGATGCCAAGAGGTGGATTATTCATTAATATGTCTGAGCATGAACCGCATTGGTAACGCCTGATTTGGAGAAGATGTGGAAGAGGTGAGAAGATGATCGGAGTATCGCGGGTCGAAGTTGAGTAAGGTATATTGTTTATTGTTTGAGTTTGAGGAAAGTCGTGACCGTGAGAAGCTTAATACTTCAGAATGATGTATAGAGCGTGAATGATACCGGGAATATACCCAAGAATGGTGAGAAGGACTATGAAGCATGTTAGTACTTTGATCATTTGCAAGTGGTGATATATGGATAGGATAGCCTTACTGTTAATGAGCAAATCGGCACCGCAACCTCTCTCAAGGAATACACCAAGAGGTGGTAAAATGACGGCGAGAATGATCTTGCAGATATCGCTATTGTGAAATGTTAGTAATTGATACTCGTTGATGTAATTGATTAGAGAATGCCGTCCGACCAGGCCGGAAGTGATTGGGATGGATGGAGAATGAATCTTACCTGGCGGTGAAAGGCATGATGTTGGATTTAGTTGGTAAAGAGGGATTGGAGTTGAAGTTGAAGTTGAAGTTGACAGTTAATGTTGTATTGTTGATTAATGGGTATCTTAAAAAACGAAGAGTTCTTGTTCTTTGTTTTGTTGTATGATGTAGAGAAGACTGGAATGTATGTTTGCAAAGTAGATAGATAGATAGCTAAGTAGAGGGAAAGTGGACCTTTATGTATGAGCAGGACTTTGGGATGTGGGCTTGCTAGTGCACCGTAATTATTTGACTCTGTTCGAACCCTGGCACTTGTATGGTACGATTTCCCGATTTTGCTTGAGTTGGGGAGTACATATGTACAACGTCACCAATCTACCTTTATTTCACATATGAATGATTATTACTAACACCTGCCTGCAAGAAAAGAGTTGGTATTATCATGGCTGAAAATAGATTAATAAGTTAGATCACACTTGAAATTGTGGTGAAGTGTGGCCCAATCAAGAAATTCTATCTGAAAGACCCCAACCACTGTGACCCAGTCCTTCTGTAAATTGTTCAACCAAATTACGTCATAATATCTTTCCATTTCTCCCTTCACTTGCTTCACTTGCTTCAGCCATTATGTTTTTTTGGTCTTCCAAGGGAAATTAATATGAATGCGCATCTAGGAACCTGTATAATATTGTTATTGTAATTCATGTACAAGGGCGTGTCTTTGATGAATGCCAGTACAATTTAACCGAACTCATCAAAATTACTATGGGATTTCAAATTAGTTAAATAACTTTATAAATTTAATGAAATAAAAGAGTCTAAAAAATATATATAATTTTGTATATAAAAACTATTAATTTTTTAAAAGTTTCTAATGATATTATAATAAATTGAATTGATATTGAATTTCAAAGTAGGTGATTTTGGGCTGTTTTTGGTGAAGAAACCTGTGAATACACAGACTCGGCATTCATCAAAGACACGCCCTTGTATTCAAACGAATACTATAGATCCTCTTTATCTGTATAGTCTTCTTTTCGATTTGGAGAAGCTTCAACAATAATAATAATAATAAATAAATGAATACGGCAGTACGAAAGACGTCAGCCCGATTGGTTTCCTTTTTGCTGCGGGGACCGATAGGTGTGGCACTGTGACTGAGTTAAGGCTTAGCTGTGGCGTTCCGGGGACTATCTCCATGTGATTGTACATTCGGAGTCTCATTCGTCTCTTTCTTTAATTTACACACTTTGCTAAGCCGCCTACACGGCAGAGGGACATGTACAAAGTAATAATCCTTTACATGAACATTCGTAGATCTTGGCTATCAATTTCTATCAATTTCATCTTGTGATGAATTATTTTTTTCGCTCATGTACTGCGACATTCCGAATTTCAATTTTCCAAACTCAAAGCCACAGAGAAATGACGAGGTTGGGTTTGAGGTAATCAATGTACTGCAAAGAAAATTCATATTTCTTGACCGTATAAGGCTACACGAGTCAAAGCGAAATGTTGGATAACGATGTCTAGATCCTGCATTTAAAAAGCTTGCTTGACTATATGGCAGGGGACATACTGGTAGTATCTTACATAGTATGAGTATAAACGGTAACACGGCATGAGCCGAAAGATCATAATAGGTTCGTGAAAAGAGGTAGGTATCCATTCAAATTTCATTCTGATCTAGCTCTGTTTGCACGCAGTCGAAGACTCCCTCCTCAAATCACCACAAATGAGAATATTGTTACATACTGTTCTAGAAGGACCTCGACAGTTTAGATTGCTATGCGCAAGTGCATTCTGGAGCTCACGAGTACCCTAATAATTGTACTACACGTTCAAGGAGGATGGAGCTATATGTCATGCACTGAGGACAGCTCCGTACGATACAATTGCTATGTATCGACGTTGGACTGAAAGGGTAAAAGCACACATCCGTCTCGATGCTGGAGGATGGATGAATATATGGTCCAGAACTTTCAATCTATCAAATGAATGTGGGAATAGACAACGAACGTGCTGGTTTCCTCATGCCCATATTCGGGCGATACTAATGTTACCTCGTTGGACATTGAGGCTTGAATTTTCAAATGTTCTTTCAGGTGTTCATCCGATCTTTGGCTGGACTGATATTTTAAAAACATCTAATCTTCAAAATGACAATATAATATACAAGTCGTCTACGGCCAGGACTTAATCAGGTTTTGAACTCGAGAGGAATAAGTATTAAAATCTGTACAACTTTGTCAGAGATATGTAGTATAACACTCAACAATGATAAGAAGCAATTCTAGAAAGTAATAATAAACATATTCGAGAGCTCCCCAGTGACGACGATTTGACAACTCGAATGGAAAGATAATTTACCACTGACGCCTCAGGAGTCAGGTATCAACCCCACCATGCCCCGGCGCAATCATACACAAATTTTATGTTTATGCACGTCCAAAAACATCCTCTTCAACCCATCTCATAACCACCAGACGCCATGCCACGAGATCCTCTCATCGGCCTCGTAGGTAAACCCTCTTCAGGGAAAAGTACAACACTTAACAGTCTCACAGATGCTTCCTCCAAAGTTGGTATGTAAATATTCCCTATATCATTTCATCTGCCCCAAAATTACCCCTCCATTTACTTACATCCTCCCTCACACAGGCAATTTTCCGTAAGCACTCACTCTATGAATTATATGCGCAACACGGTCTCCGTACAAAAAGCTGGAGCAATCGCACAAGTCCAAAGGGAGAAAGACAAAATACTGAGCCATTTCCAGATTCACAACCATCGACCCTCAACGCGCAATTGGATACCTCCAGATAGACTGTGCCTGCGCTCGCTATAATCTTCAATCACGTTGCAAACCCAACTATGGATCCTGTATAGATGGTCGTCGCTCTGTTCCTATCGAACTCCTCGATGTAGCTGGTCTCGTCCCTGGTGCCCACGAAGGAAAAGGTCTCGGAAATAAGTTCCTCGACGATTTACGCCATGCAGACGCACTCATTCATGTCGTAGACGTAAGTGGTACCACTGATGCAGAGGGCAAAGCAACAAGAGGCTATGATCCTAGTTATGATATTGTGTGGTTACGTTCGGAGATAGTAGCATGGATTCGAGGAAATTTGATGCAAAAATGGGGATCGATAAAACGGAGACACGTAGCTGTAAAAGCTACGGCTGTTGAAACATTACAGGGCCAATTTTCCGGATATGGAAGTACAAGCGCGGTGGTTGCGCGGACGTTGGATAAATTGGGATTAAAGGAGTCGTTGGAACATTGGTCTGATGAAACAATTGATTTGGTGGTGAATGCTTTTACGGATGAGAAATTCCCAACGGTAATCGCGCTCAATAAAATCGATCATGCGGATGCGGATAAGAACATTAGCAAGATTGCAAAGATGCAGGATCCAAAGAGTATAGTACTGTGTAGTGCTGTTTCAGAGGTTTTCTTGAGGAAGTTAGCTAAACAAGGCTTTGTGAAGTATACGGAGGGAAGTGAGTTTGTGGATACAAGGGATGATTTAATTGCCGATGGTGATGAAACTGGAGGAGGTCTGAAAGAAATGGACGAAAAGCTCAAAGCGAGAATTGAGAATTTGAAGGATATGGTCCTTTACAGATTTGGAAGCACGGGAGTAGTACAAGTACTTTCTCGAGCAGCAGAATTACTAGGGCTAGTACCAGTATTCCCTGTAAGGAACGTAGGAAGTTTAATCGCAGGAAGTGGTGGATCTGGAAGTGAAAAGGTGTTTAGAGATTGTGTATTGGTTAAGAAAAATACTACAGTCGCGGAGTGTGCAAGAAAGGTTATGGGAGATGCTCCTTTGGCTTATGTTGAAGGAGCTGGTGGAGTAAGAGTTTCGGAAGATGCTATTGTTTCTGTTGGACATAATGATGTGCGTATAATTCCCCTTTTATGTCTTTTGAAGAACCTTCACTAACAACTGCCAGATCCTCTCCTTCAGAGTTGGTAGAGCATGAGAAGCTCACACTCTTCATATCAAAATGTGTTTATGGCGTTATTGGCATGGCGTTTTAGGAAGAAGGCTTTAGTATAGCAGATGGCGTTCATGAGATCCTTTCCAAATCGAATATATTCGAAATTTACTCGAACAATTTGTTATCGACATGCGCCAAACACGTTATTTTGTCTATTGAACCCGTGCAAAGTCATTGCTATTATGAAACTATACCCCGGCTGTTTTCCTTACAGTGGATGTACAGAGTATATTTCAACAACAAGTAAATGAGTTGAATACCCATTGATCTTTTCTACCTTTTCATAATAGTTTCCTGCATTATTAAAAATAGTATATATTAAACCTACAATATACTCTCTAGAAAACGGTCGCTTAGAATGTTAATATATTTCTCGTACGGAATTTTCCGACACTTCGGTCATTAATATAGTAATATATAACACAATCATGAATTGACCAATCAATTAACCACATTCGTCATAATTCATCGATAAAAGGGAGGCGAACATTTACCCCGCATTCCAGATTTGGATTAAAATCGTGACGACATCGATCCACCAAAATATCAAAACATTACAATTGCCGATTGCCAAGTAACCACTAAAGTACAAATGAACGATTAGCTAAGTAGGAGAGAGCTCCGTGGGAAACTCTTGACCTAAGCTCAAGAAGCTATGTAATAGCTTGTTTACATAGCTTGTTCTCGCTACTTGGTTTCTCGCACAATCCTATTCTGCTTACCTTTG
Source organism: Sclerotinia spermophila (assembly GCA_038090695.1). Lineage (NCBI taxonomy): Eukaryota > Fungi > Ascomycota > Leotiomycetes > Helotiales > Sclerotiniaceae > Sclerotinia > Sclerotinia spermophila. Next base: position 13,702 of record JBBMOJ010000373.1, on the reverse strand, counting down.
ATTTTCTAGTCCTCTTTCATTTCTTCCTTCCATATTCTCTCTCTATCATCTCAACAAACAAACATCCTTTCAATACTCATACAAACCAATCACCCAATAATCCTAATTCCTACCACTTTCAATTCCAACCAATACATACATCCATCAAACCAATCACCCAATAATCCTAATTCCTACCACTTTCAATTCCAACCAATACATACATCCATCAAACCAACCCCCCTTCCAAAATGTCACCCGCACTCTCCACCTCCCCCGTCTCGCGCATCCGCCATCTCACCCCCAATCCCCGCCTACATCTCCAATTCTTCCGCACCACGCCCAGCACCCCTCGCAGCCAAACCCCCCCAACCCAACGCCCCGCATCTCCGCTCCAGCGCCGTCGTTCCTACTCCACCAGCACCCAGTACCGACACCCCTGGAAGGGCACCCCACCGTCGGAAAACGCAGGCACGGATACCCGCACCGAAAAACACAATGTGCAACATGATGAGTCGCAGAAGAGTAAGGAGGAGAGAAGCAAGGGGGATAGTGGGAGTGTAGGGTTGGATGAACAGACGAGTGGGGGGGGTAGGGAGGCGAAGAAGAAGGTGCAGGTGGAGTTTCCCGAGGGCGCGAAGCAGGGCCCGGTTATTGGGATGGAGGATGAGAGGGGTCAAGTGAGTTTTTTTCTTCTTTCTTTTTTCGTAGGTTAGTTTGGTGTATGTTGTTCTTTTCTGGAGGTCCGAGGTTCGGGGTGATGAAAAAGAAAGAGGGAAGTAAAAGAACATCAGCTAATTTCAACACGTAAACAGAAAGGTGCTTAAATTTGAGGAATAACGATTGGAACGCTCGTAATATCCACCGTTTCATCAAAAGAAACTTTATATTGCCAGATTACGGATTAGTAGAAATAGTATATTGGCATTAATTTGAAAGGCTGCTTCTTTTCTATTTGAATATCTGGAATCACTAGCGCTATTCATGTACTCAAATCAATCATATTATTTATCAACTTGAGTGATTTATTGAGATTTTGTCATTTGTGGAGTTTGTCGCATTCATAGTGACTACAACGATATCTTATTTCTCCTTGGAGTTCCTGATCAAGCAGTCAGTGAATCGATCATTACATTCGTGATTTTAGAAGACGGTAGGAATAAGCTTGATCTTGCATTGCTTACTATTTATTGCAACCCCAATCCTACATCAGATATCAAATATCAAAATAACACAAATCTCTCTTTCTACCCAGGGGCCAGCGCGCATTCATCTTGAGACTCCTTAGAATATCAATACCAATACCAATACCAATACATCATATAGACCCTTCACCTCTCTCTCTCCACTCCCAGATACACCAGATACTATAGTACAGTAATCATCACTTATCAACACACCACTCCTCCTCTCCCTCACCCTCTCCCCCCACGCACACTTGCTAGAGAAAAGATTAGAATCAGAAAATCTCAGAAATAACATCTCATCCCCATTTTCTTCTCTCTATATAGAATATAGATACAGGATCATCGAGATATATATATATATATGTAATCTTACCTTACCTTAGCCTCAGATTCAGTAATGCGAGGAGGAAAGAGTGCGGGGGGAATTATTTTAATTTTTAACTCCGATCTTTATTATCAATTCTATATACGAGGGCGTGTCTTTGATGAATGCCGGGCAATATAACCGAACTCACCAAAATTACTATGGGAATATCAATTTATTATATAACTTTACGATTTTAATGAACTAATGAAATATATAAGATTTATATAATTTTGGATATAGAAACTATTACTTTTTGAAAGATTTTTAAAGATATCATTTTGGATTGAATTAATATTGAATTTTGAAATAGGTGAGTTTATGCTTATTTTGGTGAAGAAATCTGCAAATATACGGACCCGGTATTCATTAAAGACACACTCTTGTATATATATATATACACCCTCAATCTCACACTCACCAAAAAAAAACAACTCAAATCAACCCCTATTCCACAAACATACATATATACATATATACTACACTCCTTACCCAGACTTATCTCTAGAAAATATAAAAACAGAAAGGGGGGGGGGGTCTTTTTCATTATTTTATTTTTTTCACGGGTTATATATATGTATATAACAATAAAATAAAAGATTAGTCTAATTAATAAAGCAAGTATATCTATCTCTAATTATAAGTTTCCGGTAAATATATCTATATATCTATCTCTAGTACCTATACATCTATATATCCATCAACATAATCAAAAGCCCAGGAAATAATAAAAAGGAAGAGTATTATATGATTTATATCTATATTATAGCTAAGAGGTAGGATATAAGTAAGGATAGAAATTAGAATTAGAAGTTTAAGATATAGTGCAAGAAAGTATATCCTCAAAAAAATCGAATTGCTATTATTTTATCCTCGATGGATTCGGATTGATGATTGTTCTATTTTGCTGGTAGTGTAGCTAGCTGGCTGATAAGGGGTAGCGAAATTGAGATGGGGGGGGGGTTTTTTTTGTGAGATTTTGGGTTTTGATAGGATATCTTGATTCATTACTCGTTTTTGAGATAGAGATGCATGGGAAGGATTTAGGATTTGGGGTTTGGGGTTTAGGTTGTAGGTTGTAGGTTTTAGGTTTAAGTGTTGTATTGTATTATATAGTTACTTGTATTCAGAGATGTTATTATGCTTAATACATGAATGAATATACGCAGTGTGACTGGGATGGAATGTTCTATTTCGAGGTGAAGAGATGATGAGACGATAATGTGTTCTGGAATACCATATCTACTATTACCATATTTCTTTCTCACGCAGACAGACAAGGTGAGTGAGCTGTATACCCGGTATGTGATTGCTGAGCAAGAAAAGCTTCGTGTAGATTGAGTAAGAAGTTCGAGCTGTTTTCAAGAGTTCTCGAGAGGCATGTGCCGCATTAAGAAATCGTCCTCCAGATCCAAGCCGATACCGCTTCATCCCCCCTTTCAAATGAATGAAATCGCAAAGCCCTGTTCTCTTTAGTACTACTAATATATCAATAATCTGAAGTTGGCATACGAGTACACATTACCCTTTTTCCATCAAGGGTCTTGATCTGCTGGTGGCATCCATGTGGCTCTCTCAATGCAGGGGTTCTTCTTTGAGATACTAAGACAGAAATATGAAGTCGGGATAGTTTCTCCACTTGCTCGTTCAAGGGGGTTCGATTGGGAATAGATCGACAGGAGATATCCTCCGACCAACATCACTGTTCCCACATGCTGAATTGCGAAAGCAGGGTATGTAAAATCATAAGTTTTGATGATTGTTGCGTTGGTGCAACTAATTATTGCAGTGTCGGCACATCCATAGGAAAGCCGAAAGAATAGAAGAAGAAAAAAGCGCGTAATAGAATAGACAAAACGAGATTGGTCTCCATGGAAAACGCCTGTATTCAAACAAACGCCAACAAAGGGAATCCGCGGTATCAAAGTCAGCGCTGCAGAATTCGTCGATCAAATTTCCGTAGCCCTGCTGCTATTCACAACCCACAAGAATCCAACATCCAGGTGTCATACTCACGCACAAAGTCCAATTCCTATTGTATAAACTACATCGCCTTCTCCCCCTCAGAACCCGACATACAATTTGTAGAAGTCGTCTTATAAGCCAATGCGAAAGGCGGACATCCGGCCGCAACCAAAGCAGCTATCCAAGCCATAATCATCTGATCATTATCAAATCTTTGATCCGGGTTTAGAGAGAGATCCGACGGTGCTGAAGACATCGTTTCTCTGTCTCTCTCCAATAATAACAAAATGTATAAAATATGTATATCTGTAGCAGCAAATAGAAGAACAAGAGAAGATCGCCCAATGGCCGATATGCGATATAACGACCAAGCACCACTGGAAACAAAATAACAAGAACTAAGCAACTAGTTGATAACTAAAGTCACGGAGAAACCAGTAAAGTTAATAACCTTCTCGCCGATCAATACCATCCATATCATCTTCCCATCCCACGGAACTATCTCTCTATATATATATGAGGAAAAAACGGGGGACACAATCCAATCTCACGGAACACATGAAGCTCAAGATGTGGGGACCAAAACCGGTGGGACAAGAAAAAAATTCGCAGCGTTTCGAGAAATTTCTACATAGAGCGACGACGACGTTTGATGCCTTGGTTTGGAGATGTGAGAGTAAGGCACAATGTAACTATCTGAATAGTAGTGAATAACCTTAAATCATATGACTAGGGTTAGCAATCTAATAAGCGAATGCGGAGGAGCTAGCCTTGTAGTAATCCATATCTATAGATTGCTTATTTCAATAACTAGCTCCTTAAAAACAGAATATAATATATTACAATTAGGACCTATAAATAATAGATACTATATCATCTATATCCTCCTTAAAACGAACACTAATTAATATAATATCACAAATTAAAATTTAAAAGACTACAACTTAATAAATCAATACTTATATTATAATACTTTTCAGAACTTTTCGATTAATATCCAACCTTCTTCAATTGATATCCATTTTCAAAATACTTTGATAAATACAAAATACAAATATATCTAATTCATTATTTAGCAGATTCTATTTTCTATTAGAAAAGAAAATACCGAAATTCGAATATTCTAAAAAGATATATTAAATAAGAATATTCTATAAAGATTTCTCCCTAAAACTTGATTTTAAATATTGTAAAGTATTTATAGAATATAAATACACTAAATACAAATTCAACAAAATCACTAATAAATCTTTTCAATCTATTTTTATTAATAATTTCAAAGTATTTATAAAGAAAGATTTCAATAAAATATAAAAAGTAATACTCTTTAAACTTTGTGATCTCCTATAATATTATAGAATTTATATTGATATTTACAAAAGTATTATAACAATCTTATATAAAGTATATCAAAAAAAAGAACACTATAAATAGCTTAAAACAGAATTCACCAAATATTAAAAATATATAATACAACCATTTATATCTACTATATAATCAAACCTTCATATATACTTTTATATATAATATTATTATATAATATGTAATTTGCTATTTATTTCTGATAGGTTATAAGCACTATATTATAATAACTTTTTTTTTCAAGCTTATATATAATATACAAACATATCAAAAGAAATCACGGGAACTCGATAGATTATTAGAAAAAGATATTAAAACCGAAAACCTATACTATAAAAACAATTACTCTTAGGAGCCTCCTTACCGCTATATCGCCATCGATATATACATACAATACTGAAAACCCTTTGGATCGTATTACTCCGACTGCTTTGAAAACCCTAAATACTCCTTAATCGTTTAAGGAATCGACAATAGGCTTTATACTTGTTATAATCAAAATACAATTCGAAAGAATTGATAAGATTGAAGAAGATATACAATAGATAAATAAAACTTTCATAATCTTTATAAACCGATTCACAAATAATAATAAAAGGAATCAATATTAATATCAATATATTTTAGAGATTAAAAATACTATATTGACTATACTTCTAGGATCGATATATAATAATTGATATAATAATATATTACTAGAATATCAAATACTCCAAAGATATTCTATTTAGAAATAACAAAAAAGCCTTTAATACTTTAAGTACCCAAACCTACCAACCAATTTAGTATTATCCACACCCTCCCCCCTAAAAGACCAAATACAATCTGTTTAGAAGCGAAAAGAAATAAAAAGGATTAGAAACATATCAATAAAACAATCCTAATTATAACAAGTAAGAAAACCTACTATAAGGAAACTAGCCCTATCCTCCTTCGATTAAAGATAAAAAATTCAATATCAAAACTAACCTTTAGAAAAGTCTTTTATCTATAAAAAAACAATATTAAGTAATTGCTACAATACAATACAACTATTATTTATACCAATCTACTAAAACCCGAAAATACTAATCGAATTAAAAAAACAATAGAAAAACTTGGGATCCGTCTCTTCGAAACCTAATATATATATATAATACTTATAATACCCCATAACTTTTATCAAATTAAAAATACTCTTACTCCCCTCCCTAAGGAATTTATTAAAAAAGAAATTGTTATATAAACTAACAAGAAACTAATAATATACCAGCTATCTCGCTATAATATCAATTCAATTATATATAAAGTAATATAAATTATTGAATTCAAAATTCCTATTTCGCGATTTAGATTTTTTAATAATAGCTCGTTTTCAATACTCTTAGATAAACTAAGGGGATTATAATTATATAATAATAAATATTAAAAGTATTAAAATCTTTATATTTACTATAAAAAGGTATACTACTCTATTTATAATAAAAAAATTGATAAGTATATGTTGGATAGACTCGGAAGGTATAGTTGTAAGTATAGATATATATTATATCTATATTATCTATCTGCCCCTTTAGAAAAGGGGTCTTGCTACCTATATCTATCTATCACTATCCCATTCTTATATATAATACAAAAGTGAAATGAAATATAATCTTCAATTATATTAGATTATATATTCCAATATAGATTCTATTTTCTTTTTCGTATAAATGAGTTTCGTATAAATCAGATTGCTTATTGGAACTTGTAATAGTAATATATAATACAATCTAGTATCTAAGTTTTCTTTTTAAACGAATATAATAAATACAAATCTAAATAAATCAAACTATTATAAAAAAGGAATTGAAAAACTATCAAATTCAATATGTTTCTATTTTATATATATATCTCGATTATTCTAATAGGTATACTTAACTTTGGAACTATATTAATGTATTGAAATAATAGAAATTTAAAATCTCCGAACAATCGAAAATATATATCTTATATTTTTACTGAATATCGAACTTATTGTATCAAAATTTACCCCATATTTACTATTATTTTAGCTATTTTCGTAATATATTAATATTTTTTGTATATATAAAACTTTCCAATTTTTTGTAAATGCCTTAGTTTCGACCCTTTTTGATATATATTTTGTTCTTTTGATTTCCGGTCAAAAATTGAATATATATTGTTGAATTAGTTAATAAAATATGGTTTTGACAAAAATCGGAAATCTGATTGCATTTGTGTGGGGGGCAATAATTCCTTGAGATATTTAGGAGATAGTTGATTAGTATGTTAATGCTTTTCTTATATAAAATCGGGGTATCTTGATAGAAGATTGTTATAAAGAATATCGTATTTATAGATTAACCCCATTTCCGAGTTATCAGTATATTACTAATCACTTTGATAACAATTATAGAAATTGCAAATAGTATAGAAATAAAGTTCATTGTTTACATTCTGATTAGTCAAAATGTATCAATATATAATTATATTTATTCACTAATACTATCGATAATTCTATTGTTATTGATTGATATATATATATATCTTTTGTTGATTTATTAAAAACTTTCTTGAAAAAATTGTATAACCTTAAAAACCTAAAATAAAATCAAATATTATTAATTCCTTATTCCAATTATCAATTTATCAATATAAAAATCAATTAGATTTTTATACTCTCTTCTCTTTTCACCCATCCCTTGATTTATATTATTATTTTATTTGAATTAATGAATTTCTATAAGGCTTTATTCAAATCAACTTTCGTTATAACATCAGCTATATTGTCTTGCCTATTAATCTATTATATTTCTTTTAGTTTCCTTTACTTATATAATTATTATAAGATTATTACATTTATTATTAACCTTTTTTTTTTGTAATACCTAATTGTTACGGAGGTAACTACACCGTGACATGGATTATAATATAAATGCGAGTCCTTGGTGTTGTGACCTATGGAAACAATATCATAGGAACCGTAAGATCTGAAGGTAGCTAGGAATGAGAGTAACCGAACAAGTAAGCAGTATCCATAGAAAGATAGGTACCTATCTTTGTTAGTACCTATCCTTTAGTAAGTACAGAGTAGATAGCAATCACAGGTTAGCTAGTAAGCATAGGATAGATAAGCGGTAGTCTTACTAGGTCACGGGGACAAGTGTCATGTGAAAGAAAGTCGATTCGACTTGTCGACTCGAGTTGTCGATTCGATCAGAGTACGAAGGTCTATATAAGGGAATGGGTTTCATTATAATATAGAGCTTCGTGCTCAAGAATAATCATTAGTTTCATTACTATAGTTACAAGAATTGCAATCAGTTACAACCACATTGAATTCCTACTTGAAGTCTAGTCTAAACCACCTCGAGAGATCTCTAGCCACTTCTATGTGACCCTAGAGGCAGCTCCCGTAATACTAATTTAATAAGATATTTATATAATAAATACGAATCCATACACACAATAATAGGAATATTATAAAGATTAAATTGAAAAATGATTATTTAAAATATTAATTATATTATAAAACCAATATCAACACCAACTACTATCCTATAAATCTCTAAAACTAATATACTACATATAACTTTTTTGCTTTTCATACTACTATAATAAATGATATTATCTTTTATTTCGAATATATTTTTATCTAAGAAATATTCATTTACTAAAACGATTACAAATTCAATTTGATTACTCAAATCTTTATTGTTTATAAATAATCTATTGATGAATATAAAAAGCTTTATATAGTTGGTTAATAGTAATATGAATCATAGATTATAATCAATATTTTGAATTTACTAAATCAATCTTTTATTTAAAGCTTTGATATTTTTATCCGAGGGGTTTTGATATTATACTACTATTGAAAGGTTATATAATACTTCTAGCTAACAAATTGTAGCAATATAGGCTTCTTGGGCTTATTGTTCTCGATATTGGTTTAATATTATAACTTTTCGAATCTTTTTGTCTTGATTTTTTTAGCTCAATATTATATTCTTTTTATTTTTTTTATATAATATATCTATTGAAGATAAAGAATATCTCATTCGAAAGATATTCGTTAGGTTTTGTGAGAAGGTTGGTATTTTTCAATTCAGTATCTTCTAATTCAAAGAATTTTGAATTTACTAAAATTAGAATATCGTTTGTTTATATTTCAATAATACCGAATTGTATATTCTTTGAATTCGAAATGAGCAAATATAGATTATATAATGATATCACTATATTTAACTTTTCTTGATAATATTTCTAATATATAGTTCACTAATAGGTTTCTATTTCAGCAATATTGTATAATAGCTTTTTCACTATTATAATTGTATTTTCAGGGTATTTCTTTTGTAATTCTTTTGGAAGTTTTATTAGAATAGTACAATTCAGTAATGTTTTTGATTATATATATACTTATATAATATTTCGGATTATTAATATAATTCCCATTTTTGTTAATGTTAATACTAATACTATAATAATTCGCTGATTTAATCTTTGAATAATAAATATTTGAATCAAAATAGCCTCTTTGCTTAGGTTATTATATATTTATATAATTAATCTTAAATTTTTATATAATGATTTGGTGGTATAATCTTTAATTTTATTGATTAATTGTGAATTGAATAGTTTTCTAATATATATAAATAGATTAAATTTGACGAATTCAAAAATATTACGAATAATCAAATTATCAATCTTTTAAATCTATAAAAGTTCAAAAGGTTTTCTATTTATTATAATGATTCCTTTTGTACATAATTCGATTACTAGATCTAATACTTCTTACTTCTTTTTTATAATAAATATTTTATTCAAGTTTAATTCATCCCGAATCGCTATTATCAATTAATCATACTCATTTGAGAATTTCAAAATATTATCTTGAAATATAATCTTAGGTAGTTCTATATATATAGTTATCTATTTAATGGGAATAATTGGTTCCAAAGAATTTATAATAGAATTAGATTGTATTCCTATTCCCTAGATTTCGAGATTTTGAATAACAATTTTGCTTTATTAAAATAAAGTTATAGTTTTATTTTTCAAAATATCTTTATCTATAGATTTATAAAATAGTTTAACGATAGTTATATAAAATTCTATTGAATTATAAAATAATTGTATAATATATATCTGATTATTGATTGTTATTAAATAATAAAAACCAATCTAGCCTTCTCTTTCTTTTTATATATAAACATTAGAATTAAGGGGTAAATTGAATATCTTATATATATTAGAACTATTTTATATTACTAGTATATCCTAAACTATATATTTTGCCTGAATCTTTCGAAATTCTTTAATTACTTTTCGATATACCTTAGCTCATGTTGCAATAAATTAAAATAGAGAATTATATAAAGTAATTCAGGGATATATATTAAAGATAAAAAGAATAAGTATAAGATTATTTGATTCTATAATATTATTAATAACTTTTATAACTATTTAGAAAATCGAATCTTTATCTAAATTTTCATTTTTCAATTCATTTTTGAAAATCTTATATATTTTTTATATAAATATATAAAACTATTCGATTTTATTAATTATATTATAAACTTTTATAAAAACTTTTCAAACTTCAATTTGAAAGAATCTAATATTTTATTGGAATTCAGTTAATACAAAATTTGTATTTGTATTATAGGAAATATAATTTGGAGAATCTAAATATATATCGATCTAATATTTCCGTATTATATTCCAAACTATTCTTATAAATATATCTCAAATAAATTGAACTATATTAAATATAATAGTTTCATTGATTATATAAAATATAGATTTGCTATTTAAATAAAAAATATCAAGAATAATAGAATAATTAAATTCAATATTATTTTTGATTATAAATCTGAATCTTCCCAATGATTTTATATAAAGTTAAAAATGCTTATAGAATTTATTCAACTTTTCAATAATTCGGGAGTCAATATCCATATATCCAGTTCGAATTAGTACACTTATAAGTTTTTATACAAAAGGATATTCAAAATATCGATAAATTTGATAAAACTTGATTTCAATTAAATGATTATATATAATTATTTCTTTCTTCTATTTTAATAATAAAAATGAATATCTCTATTTTCATACAATAAAAATAGTTTTAGAATTTTAATATAATATATTCAATAGATTATCAAATATAACATTCAATTAATTTATATCTTAAATATACATCAGAAAAGGGGTATTTACTAAAACAATTACAAAAGTAATATTTCTAATAGAAGTATATACAATAATATCACTTTATAATATTATTAAATCTTTCCCAAATTTGATACTATATTCTTTTCCTTTTATTTAAAAGAATATTATTATATCCTTTTTCCATTCCAAAGCCTCGATTTACTAATATTCTACTATAAATACACCTAAAGCATTTATATCCAGAATGATTCTTTAAAATATTATCAACAAATATCAATTATCAAATTGGAATGTTTTATTATTAATAATAGGTATAAGAATATCTTTTTAAGAAAATAGATTATACTTTAGTAATATATATATAAAGACTTATCTATTCAAAAGTTCAGCTATATATATTCCATTAATTTATTTAATCTAAATAAAATAATTTGAGTATTCTATAATTTATAATTAATTGGATAGAAGATTGATAAAGTTATCTTTTATATTGTTTTCTTTATCTTTATCAAAATCAGGTTTTTCTTTATATACAAATAGAAATTACTAGAAATCATTATCTATATTATTATTTTAAAGATGATAATTAAATCAGGCTTTTTATTTTTTAAAGATATGATTTATAAACTAATATTCTAATTTCTTACATACAAAATACTTTTGAATTATATTTCGGTTTTGATTTTTGAAACATACTGATTTTCCTTATTTGTTATTACCTTTTCCTTTTTGATTCAAATTTCAATATTGACTTCAATCTCAATATAGATTTTAATTACTATATATACAATCGATCCAATAAATATTTATACCCAATATATCTTTCTCATTTTGTTCTATTATATAAGTTCATCCCGTATTTGTTCATACAATATAACCAATTATAGCTTATAATTCAATATACAAATTTTCAAAAAAGATTATTGATTTGAATAATATATAACTACATTCAAAAATATCTCGGTATATATTTACAAATTAATTACAAAATGCTATTTCGATTTAATAAAGGTTTATAAAACTTTACTAAAAGATTTTCAAATCAGAAAATAGCTTTTCTTATTACTCCAATAACATTTTGTTTAAATATTTTTAAATAATATATAATAATATTATATTTCTCTATTCGATTAGATACTTCTAATATTTCTCTTTTATTTCGAAATAGAATTGCATAAATATAATTATCTCTTTGAATTCCAGGTTTCGATTAATAAGTCTTTCATAATAAAAAAATAAAACCTAATCTTTAAACATAAATAAGAATATATTTCTATAATAATTTTGAAATAAATCAACTTTGAAGTATATATTGTAAAAGATCTGGAGCTTTTGATTAAGAAAGTTATACTCCTTTTTATTATATTGCAATTCCATATTAATATATATTTTTATAAGATTTGGTAAAAGATTTTGTTTGGAATTATTTCTAGGGGATACTTTATTATCTTAAGAAAGTAATCTAGATAGATAATTAGAGAATAATTATCTGATTTTTCTAATATATAATGAAATATAATGAAATAGATCCCTAAAAGGGTTGAATATATTGATTGAATTAAATGATTGTAATATTCAAAAATCTTAATTGTTTTCGATTAATTTAAAAAGGAATAATTGGAATATTATAAACTTAATTAGATATTACTTTTGAATTTATAGTATTTTTTTCTGAATATTGTTAATAATAGATTATAATTCTTTTTGGATTAAAAGTTTTGAAAGAGTTTTAATATATCCAATACTTCCTTTTATTTATTTGATTTGAAAACTATATAATATTAGATATATATAAAGAATTTTAAGAGTATATTTATTCGCTATTTTGAATATAGTCTCAAATCAGTTTTCAAATCAGTTTCAATAATTGGTTTAGAGGGTTTCTTTAATATATCCTTAATACTGAATATAAATTAACCATATTATAATAGAACTATTCATCTGTTTTTTAATAATAGTTTTTAACTTTAAATTAAAGAATAATTCTTATAATTCATAATCAATAATATATAAAAGTTCTTTTGAAATAAGAAAGACTATTTTGTTGAATATATAATATCGAAAGGTATTATATAATAATTGAATTGCATAATATATATAAAGGTATAAATAATATAGATATCTTCGAATTGAATTGAAAATAAACTTCTTAAAATTATTATACTTGTTATTCTATAATTAAATCAAATTAATTACTAATCAATATTGAACAAACTCGAAAAGTGTAATTATAAATATAAATATATATTATATTTATATTATCTATTTGCTCTTTTGGAAAAGAGGCCTTATTATTTATATATATCTATTACTATCCCACTCTTGTATATAATACAAAAGTGGAGTGAAACGTGATCTTCGATCATATTAGGTTATATGTTCCAACAATATAAGGGATCCTAAAGGGTTAAAAGAATCTATAGATTAAAAGATAAAGGTTATAGTAAATAGAGAACAGTCTCCCAACGACTCGAAAGGTATACTAACACTTTATTCACTCAAAGCTAAAGCAAATCCGAAAATAGAATCCCGATTCATTGAAAAGTTGAGTAAGTAGGCCCAAACTCTTAATAAGCTCTCTAATATATATTATTATATTATTATATTATTATATTATTATATTATTATATTATTATATTATTATATTATTATATTATTATATTATTATATTATTATATTATTA
>JBBMOJ010000372.1:0-41254 GCA_038090695.1 Sclerotinia spermophila | reverse complement strand
ACCTTATTCTAGATCTTTAGTCAAACTATACAATAATGAATTATACCCAAAACCACCTTATTTCATTACTCACTGTGTTATATTTCAACAAATATTACTACGAGAACAATAGGTTTGGGCCGAGGCACCCGTCGGATGTAGGACATGGTGATATTGGTAAGTGAATATATCGAAGAATTGACTTGAAATCAGACTTAGAAGTATAAGATATATTAGGCACATGGATGCGCGAAACATTTCCGATGCAAGGAGATATGTCTTGGTGAAGATATTGTCAATGAACGAGACATTGCATTGCAGCCAGCCCTTGTACAATCTTTCGATTTTCAGATTCATTAAACATTCGAAGCTAAGTCGCCATCTTGAGATACAAATGAAGTAGGTGACTTGCGTATAGTCCTGAAAAAACTATAGCGAGGAAGTAAAGTAGAAATAAGGAAAATCATATCGCAGGATATTCAGTCCAGATTTGGATGAATCCGTTTCCTAGGGAATGCGGACTGCACTTTTACAATGGGTTCAATTTTTGTGGCTTGTTCCACTTAGACTCAATTTAGCTAAGGTGAAAGATTGACAGCTATTGAAGCCATCTAGCCCGTGAAATTCATGAGCTTTCGAGTTTTTCCATGGCATTAGTGGCAAAATGCCATGATTGCCATTCTCCTTCAGGTAGTTTGCCCCTTAGAGGCAATCTTCCACCTGCCAAATTTCCCATACCTAACGTTCGATAAACTCCCTCTTTGATCCCTATTATCCCCCATTTCACAACAAATTCTTCTGCGCGGCTCACGGAGAACTGAAGCGTCAGCAACTCCTGCAATTCTGCAGACTCAACAGGACGCTTTTTCGCCAGTTCAAATAAACGTGCAACTGTTCGAGGATAAATTGCGGCAAGCCCATCAATCACACCGGCCGCACCGAATTGTACAATAGGACCAAGTTGTTGGCCGAATCCACTAAATACACGAAAACTTTCGTGATCGATATTTGGCGTCAAGGAGACTTGTAGATGGTGCGAAACATTTCCATGGGACATCTTACACCCAACGATGTTAGGATGAGCAGCGAGCTCCGTGTACGTCTCGAGACTTATTGCGATGTTATTGGTAACTCCAGGATAATGATAGCTGCAAAGGCAACAGATTAGCTTTCTATGATGGTACAAGATGGAGATGGACATTACATTAAGATTGGAATAGGACTAGCATCTGCCACGACCTTGTACCATTCTTGAATGTTCTCTTGATTCGCAGCAGGACCGAAATATCCAGGCGCAAGCACAAGACCCCATTGTGCTCCAGCTTCCTTTGCATCCGCCAACCATTCCAATGCTTCATTCAAAGAGTTCGTTAGCACACCTGCCATAATCGGGTATTCTAAGAAGCCTGCGGTAGTAAGTCCGTTTCGTACACCAGCTATCAACTCGGATCGTTCAACTCGGGAAAGATGAATGGCTTCCCCTGTGCTTCCAAGAAGCACAAGTCCACGGATCCCATTCTTGGCAAGATGGATACTGTGTTGAACCTGAGTTGAAACATCTACTGCTGCTTGATTTGTAGAGAGCGGTGTTGTTGATGGCTCGAAGAAGGTCGGGACTGGAACGAAAACCCCCTCAGGAGGTACCTCATGGTGATTAGTCATCACTACTTGATTGCAGTTTAAAGAGTCAAAGCTTCACTTCAGGAAATTCGTCAACAAACTCGATGTGGATGTGAGAGATGCTCCTCCATTTTATCAGAGGCTCAACATCATAACGGCTATGTTTGATCGTTCGGATCATTTCATCATGATTAGTTACGGAAACTGCATAATGTTCTTTATCCACCGATGCGTACGGAAAAGCATACCCGGGCTACCTGCCTACGGATAAATCGCAAAGACATCATCGATGAGGTATTGGTGTATCCACAGTAGGTCTGATTTGTCTTTAAATTCTCGAATATCTGCCAACGTGTCACCGAACAATACTGTCAGATATTCAATCGTGTTCATTCCATCATGGCCCTCAATCGCTCCATCAAGCTGAATTCAGGATACACTATTCCCGTGGTTGGTTTAGGGACGTGGCAGTCAAAACCCAATGAAGTCAAAGAGGCTGTTGCATATGCGCTGAAGACGGGATATCGCCATATTGATGCAGCAGCTGTATACGGCAATGAAGCGGAAGTCGGAGAAGGAATCAAAGCATCAGGAATAGACAGGAAAGACATATTTGTGAGCACTGGCACTTTACCTCTTCACTGACTATGTGCTGATTTAGACGGATTTAGATTACGAGCAAATTATGGAATACAGATCACAAGCCCGAAGATGTGGAAGCTGCGCTCGATTCATCCTTACGAGACCTTCAGACTGATTATCTTGACCTTTATCTCATCCACTGGCCAGTTGCTTTTCCGCAATCCAAGGAAAAATTCCCTGTTGATCCCAAAACAGAGGAAATCATTGTGATTGATGTTCCAATCAAAGACACATGGGCAACCTTGGAAAACCTCGTAAAAAAGGGAAAGATCAGAAGTATCGGGGTTAGCAATTTTACCCGAGAGAAGATCGAAACGCTGTTAGAAACGGCCAAGATCCCGCCGGCAGTCAATCAGATCGAGGCACACCCTTATTTGCAACAACCGGAGTTGTTGAATTGGCATAAATCTCAGAATATTGCGGTGGCCGCCTACAGTCCTCTTGGCAACAATATATACAACTTGCCAAGAGGCGTAGATGACCCCACTGTGATTTCCCTGGCGAAAAGCTTGGGAAAGCAGCCAGCGCAACTTCTTATTAGCTGGGCTGTCCAGAGAGGCACCATTGTTCTTCCAAAATCTGTCACACCAGAGCGTATAAACGATAATTTCCAAGGTTGGTCATACCTCTCTCTATGCATAGTATCCATAAGTTTGCTAAGCTAATTCTACATCCAGTCTTTGAACTGCCAGATGCTGCGTTCCAGAAGATATGTTCCTTGGACCGAAACCATCGATATAATTTCCCTGCGCGACTTGGAGTGGATATTTTTGGCCAGGCCAGCCCAGAGAGTTTGAGAAAGAGTGTCGAAGAATGGAAAGAGTCTCAGAGGAAGTTGCGAGCGCATAAACACAATACTGGTTCTCGTTGAATAGTAAAATATAAGATTTTCAATTGGCCATTTTTTCTTTTGCAATACCACTGCCAGCTCGTGACCGGAAACCAAATTTGTGGATGCAAGACTTACCCGGGATCATCAGATCTACTACATTTTTACCCCACATACTTCCGGTCTGCGGGTCTTCGGAACCAGACAGCTATTCATTTGAGACCGCATATAGATCTGACTTCCACGCCCATAGTTACACAATCATTACAGTTTTCATCATGCCGAAAATAACATCTATCGAATACTTTCGTGTACCACCTCGCTGGCTCTTTGTAAAAATTACAGACGACGTTGGCAATGTAGGTTGGGGCGAAGCCTCCCTTGAGGGTCATACTCAAGCTGTTGAGGGTTGTTTAGACGCTTATATTGCGAGATATACGGGCATGGAAGCTGAGTATGTGGGTTTAGAGTGATATGCATATTGGTGCATTTATTAACTGAATATTATAGTGATATCGAACATATATGGCAAATGTCTTGGAGAAGTGGATTCTACCGTGGAGGACCCGTTCTCATGAGCGCATTATCCGGAATCGATATTGCTTTATGGGATTTGAAAGGTATACCTCATCGATCGATCTAAGGGTTTGAACTGATCCTTCTTCCAGCTCGAAGATTAAATGTCCCCATCTATCAATTACTCGGTGGAAAGGTTAGGGACAAGATCAAAGTGTACGCCTGGATTGGTGGAGATAGACCTTCTGATATTGCCGGCCAAGCGTATGTTTTCCCAAACCTCCACAGACACAAGCTAATAGAAGCAGTCAGGCCAGGAAAGACCAAGGATTCACTGCAGTCAAAATGAATGGTACAGAGGATCTTGGATGGTTTGATTCGCCATCTGCCCTAGATAGCTGTATAGAGCGAGTGAAAGCTGTCAAAGAACTTGGAATGGATGTTGGAGTGGATTTTCATGGTAGAGTTCACAAGCCAATGGCCAAGCAGTTAGCAAAGGCCCTGGAACCACATCGACCAATGTTCTTGGAAGAACCGCTACTTTCTGAACATATCGGTGGCATTAAAGACCTTTCACAACTAACAAGCACCCCAATTGCCCTGGGCGAACGTCTCCATAGTCGATGGGACATTCGGCCATTCCTTGAAGCTGGTTCTATAGATATCTTACAGCCAGACATTAGTCATTGTGGTGGAATCAGCGAGATGAAACGTATCGCCGCTATGGCTGAGACCTATGACGTTGCTCTCGCGCCGCACTGCCCATTAGGGCCTATCGCTCTGGCAGCAAATGTTCAGATCGCGGCGGCATGCTCAAACCATGTCATTCAGGAAATGAGCTTGGGCATTCACTACAATGTTGGTGGGCAAGATCTTACGAGTTATACTACCAACCCAGAAGTCTGGAAGGTATCTGGGGGTTATATTGAGTTAATGAAGGGTCCGGGACTTGGCATAGATATTGATGAGGAGCAAGTACGTAGGCTTTCGCAAGGAGCAGAGCCTTGGGTAAGCCCGGGGTTTATTGGTCCAGGCGGTGAGATTAGAGAATGGTAGAATGGCGTAGAGAGGTCACTAGGCTCAAAAGATGATAAATTATTTCTCCATTTAATCATGTCGTTTTATTGTTCTACACACTTTCGAAGACGAAGAGATGGCCGTCTCAGTGTGAAGGCTTGAGAAAGGCAAGAGCAGAATATCCATTCGAGCCTGCCATCTGGAGATTTGCTAGAAACAAGTTTTGAAAATGCCGCTGTGGGGCCAACAGTGGGAGACCCGAAGCCCCCTGTCATTTGCTTTAGCCGGAAAGCTAAACTTCCCCGCACCAGCCTTCATATATCCGGGTCATAAACCAATTCATGAAATATGATTCTGCGTATCCATTCGGAATTATTCTACTTTATACTTCACGGATCATAATGGCGGAACCCCGACAGTTACACACTTTGGTGAATTCTCCGCTAACAGTTGACGAGAACCGAGAGGATCAACCGGCACCCACAGTCAAAAGACGAAAAAGGGATGAGACTGAAAGAATACGTGTAAGCCGGGCGTGTGATCGCTGCAAAAGGTAAGAGAGAGAAACCCCACATTTTACGGAAAAGCATCTCACCAACGCATTTCAAGGAAAAAGACAAGATGCAGCGGAAATCAACCTTGCACTCTTTGTATAACTGCTGGTTTAATTTGTGAATTCACAGCAGCCTATAGGCGTGGGAAGATACCTCCAATCACGATAGAGAAAGCACACCCTGAACAACATGGAAGTGTTCATGAAGATGCTGAAAGATCTATTAGCATTGAACACAATCACGTGATTGAGACCACGAAACCTTTTCAAGTTCATCACAATGCATTCCATAGCCCATTGACCAGTGAGTCTACCACTATACCACATGATGTAGCTATAGCTGCATCAACACTGGCTCGGCTTCAGCCTACTATTACTGAAAGTTTGAACCCGAACTCGATAATGCAATCCTCCCGAAATTCACCAGAGCCTCCGCAAACCGACCTTCAGGGACACTACGTGGGCCCTTCTTCGGGAGCGTCATTTCTCTTACGAGTGCAGAAGAAATTACACCGAGAAATTACACTGTCCCAGGATTCATCTATATTTACATTCGGGGATGCTCCTCTACCAGAATTTGACCCTTCTTTTTTTGTACTTCCCCCAAGAACCGACGCCGAAAATCTTGTTGCAAGGTATTTTGATTTTGCGGTTCCGACTCATCGCTTTCTACATCGCCCAACTATTGAGCTCTGGGTGCATGAATTCTACGAGAATTTGGGAACCTTTCAACGGAAAGGCGGTGCCAAAGGTCGAACAGCTCTTTTGTTCATGGTTTTTGCGCAAGCAAGAGATTATATGCCTGGGGCTGACAAACAGAATGATCTCGATACGAGGTAAATATCAAAGGTGTTCATCGTTCTGGACTCTAATCCTTTTACTCGAGAGTTCCGGTTCTTTACATAGTTTAAATCAATTTCGATCTTTTTTAGAAGTCGATGTTTTTGCTTTATTGAATTGTGGTTGAGTACTGGTAGCTTTAATATCCAGCCCGCTTCTCTCGAAACTCGTATATTCTGAAAATTATCATGTCATCTCGCTCAAGCTAACTATACTGTAGTTCCCGATATTTTCACGCTGCTGATCGTCAACTAACATCTGAAACTGGGGGAGTGCTTTTAACTAGTGTTCAAGCTCGGCTGTGTCAATGCTTTTATCTCTTATCACAGTCGAGGGTCAATCATTGTTGGAGCTTGTTTGGGACCACGGCCCATCTAATCCTCGCTCTCGGGATCCATCGCAAGAGACGTTTGGAATCTCAAACCAATGTGGATATGATAGAACTAGAGTGCAGAAAGCGAGTCTTTTGGTGCGCATACACACTAGACAATTACTTAAGTGCAGCTCTTGGAAGACCTCGAACCTTTCACGATGATGATATAGATCAAGTGAGCTATCCCTATACCAGGTAAATGATCGCCATTGCTCGAAACGATTCTAAGGCCACATTCTAGGAACTTCCAACTTGTGTGAATGATTACGATCTTACCTCAAAACATATTCACGTTAATAAGTCTAGAGCCCAGTCTATCATGATGGCACCTATTGCTCATGGAATGTAAGCTTAAATGTTTTGATGGTCGTTTGCATGCTCACTCGTTTGCAGGTTGTCTCAGATAATTAGTAATATTCTTCGCGATCTCTATTCCATTCGTCCGCCATCGTCTACTATCCGTCTTTCTTTAGCAGACCAGTATTGCAAAAATCTCCAAGACTGGCGTGAGAAGTTTACTGGATTTCTCGATGCTAAGGGTGTAGATACGTCTCTATTGATACCTCTATTTCAACGTCAGAGAAATGTCCTGAACCTTTCATATTGGCATGCACTGATCTTAGTTCATCGACCCTTCTTATTGCGAGATTTTGCCAGTCTTCATAAAAGAAACTCGCATCATTATAGAGAAACTCCAACCGGCAATCATGTGGACAAAAATGTCTTCAGTTGTTTACAAGCCGCAATGGAAATCACTAACATCGTTAATCATTTGACGGAGGCTGGACAACTGTACCAGGCATTTTGGGTAAGTATTATCTCTGATGACTATAGCAGTATCTGTTGACTCGGTTAGTTCACACATTATTTCGCGTTCTGTGCGGTAGTGGTGCTATATGTTTACACAATAAAACACCGCCATCATCCTCGAGAAGAATATACTAGGTACTTTGAAGCTGCTGTTCGTTGTCACTCCCAGATTTCGTCTAAAGCAAAAAACGAATCGTTGGCCCAGAGATATAGCGTAGTGCTAGAAGAACTTAGACTTGAGGCTATTACAGACCCCCAAGGACATGAAGGTAATCACGGGAATCGTGGTAGCCAGGTTGAGTGTAGTTCTAATTCAAATCGCGAGAGTCGTGTTACTGTACCGAGCGTGGTTCCCGGATTAGAGAACGGCGAAGTTGCAGCACCACGTTCGATTGACTGTGGTGATGGTGAGTATCTGGAGTCAAGTCCTTCTGTAACTATGGATCCTCTTACTGGTTGGGGCGAATTCGATTCTTTGGTACGTCGCTATATGGAATTTCGATGAGAACTTTACTTACTCCATAGGTTACTGGCGGAGCGAGTGGCTTCGACTTTATTTTTACAGGAGACCAAAATGAGCAATGGGAAATAGGAATGGGTAACAACTCCGGATATTAATTAGTTCATTATCGACTTTTTGGATCACTTCCTTGCTCCAAGATTAATCCGCGATTCGTTTGTTTTCCTAGTTCCGGATCTCGGATATGCACGTGGGGCACGGATGCTTGTGTAGGCTCTGCTATGCAGTGCAGCTCAATATAATTCCAAGGGAAAATATTCCTCCAGTCATATATAGCGCTATGATACATTTGAGAGCAAGCCCCATCGAACCAAGAACAAATACACTTGCATGTTATTTTTCTTTCTCTCTATAGTTCATAATCATGTCGGCCATAGTCGAGACTAGAACGTTTACAGCACCACATGAAAAGTTGGAAAATTCGTCTCAAACGGCAAAGGCGGTACTTACCCGTTCTCTATATACTGTCGACGACTTGATTTACAATCGAAGTCAGACAATCCCAGATATTCCTTTAGTAGCATATCCTGGTAGCCCGAAAGGCCGATCGGATTATGTTCATTACACGGCAAGGGATCTTGATCGATTTGCTGACCATGGTGCAAATACATACTCATCACTTGGTCTCATTCCCAGTGTTAGTATCCAATCCAAATGTTGGGGAACCCTTTTAACAGTAATATAGTCAGAGAAAGGTTTTGAGGCAGAAGTAGTTGCGCTTTTAGCACCGTCAAATCTTGATTATGTCGCTACTATCTTCGCCTTAACACGCTTGGGTTTCGCAGTTCTGTTGCTTTCTAATCGACTGGCACCGGAAGCATACATTTCCCTCTTGAAGAAGACAAAGTGTAAGCAAATTGTCTGTTCAGATAATCACCACGACATGATCAAATTGATCCAAGTTGAGCTGGAAGTATCTCGATATCCCTTGCTGAAACAAACTCAATATGATATCAAAGCTCCTTTAACCCCACGATTTCGTCGATCTGCGGGAACTGCTTTGGATTCAACGCGTAATTCATTTATAATCCATTCGTCAGGTTCAACAGGACTTCCAAAACCAATCTTCCAAACACATGCGGCATGTCTTTCGAACTACTCCAATAGCTTCGGTTATCGGGCATTTCTGACACTGCCCTTATATCATAACCACGGATTATCGTCGTTCTTTAGAGCGGTCTACTCGGCAAAGGAGATCTCAATGTTCAATTCCAATCTGCCATTGACGGGAAAGAATTTGATCGAAGGGATGGCTGCAGTAAACCCTGAAAGTTTTCATGGCGTGCCTTACGCGTTGAAGCTACTCGCGGAGTCTGAAAGTGGAATCGAAGCTTTGAGAAGATGCAAATTAGTCTTGTTTGGGGGAAGTAGCTGCCCCGATGATCTTGGAGATCGCTTAACAAAAGCTGGAGTTTACTTGGTTGGTCATTACGGCGCGTAAGTTTCAGGAACACCATGTACAATAACATCGAATTAAATTCTGATCGAGTATACAGTACCGAGATAGGGCAGCTCATGACCTCTTTTCGTCCACGAGAAGATACAGCATGGAACTATGTTAGACCTTTACCATCATGCGTACCGTACATTCACATGGTTCAACAAGCAGAGAACACATTTGAATGTGTGGTACTTGATGGTTTACCGTCAAAAGTCACCTCAAATTCTCAAGATCCACCAAACTCCTTCAAAACGAGTGATTTGTTCACACCTCATCCTTCGATTCCAAATGCTTGGAAATACCTTGGGCGATTAGATGACCGTGTTACGCTCGTCAATGGTGAGAAAGTCCTCCCGATCACGTACGAACATCAGGTTAGAGAGCACGAATTGGTAAGAGAAGCGTGCGTGTTTGGCGTTGGCCGGGAATTTCCTGGCTTGATCATTGTTCCAAGCGAGAAAGCGATCGGCATAAGTAAACAAGTATTGCTAGAAAAGCTTTGGCCAGTGGTAGCCGCGGCAAACTTAAGGGTGGAGAAATTCAGTCAGATTTCAAAGGAAATGGTACATATTCTAGATGCCGGTGTTGATTATCCCTGCACCGATAAAGGAACCATGATTCGACCTGCTTTCTATAAGAGATTCGAAGACCTGATAGAGTCTATGTATCAGAGCTTTGAAACACCACTAGATGTTTCTAATGGTACTCTCCATCTGAATAGAGAACAGTTAGAAGACTTCCTACTGGGTGTCTTTACAGTCCGACTTGGGATTCAGCGTCTCAAAAAAGAAACTGATCTCTTTGAGGCAAGCGTTGATAGCTTGCAAGCGATTGCAGTTCGGGGTATTATTTTACGCGAGTTGGATCTAGCTTCTGGTGTGCCAAGTCAAAATGTGGTTTTCGAATTTCCGAGTGTGCAAGCTTTAGCTGAGCACTTAGATGCTCTTCGAAAAGGCGAGGTAATAGAGCAAAAGGATGAGATCAAAGTAATGGAGGAAATAATCCAAAAGTACTCTCATTTTGACCAACATATACCTGGTCCTAGCATCGTGGACGGGGAAACAATTGTAAGTCATGCATTCAAGAGTTTATTGTTGCCTACTGACCTATGCTGAAGATTTTGACTGGTGCCACTGGCTCACTTGGAGCACATGTTCTGTCCCAGCTCATCCAGAAAAAGTTTGTCAAGGCAGTCTATTGTCTTGTTCGAGCTAGCAATCAACAACAAGCAGAGGATAGAGTCAGGAACACTCTTTCGACTAAGAAAATATCGCCAAAAACATTTTCAAAAATTCATTGTCTTCCATCAGATCTTAGCAACACAAATCTTGGCCTCGAGACCTCCATAATCCAAATTTTGCGAGATAATCTTACAACAGTGATTCACTGTGCCTGGGCTGTAAACTTCAATCTGGGCGTCCAAAGCTTCGAGTCGCATCACATCAAAGGAACAGTGAATCTTTTAAATTTGTGTCTCACAGTCCGCACGCCCTTTCCTGCTAAGTTATTCTTCTGTTCCTCCATATCGGCGGCGGCAGGTACTCCTTTACCTGCCACGATCGAAGAAACGTATATTACGAATTTGAATCATGCTCAAAAGATGGGATACGCGCGATCAAAATTAGTCACTGAAACGATAATTAGAGGAGCTGCGAGACAGACTGGAATGCAGGCAAAAGTTTTGAGAGTGGGTCAAATTGTTGGGGATACAATTGAAGGATTGTGGAATAGTACAGAGGCTATTTCTCTGATGATAAGAAGTGCCACGACGCTTCGTGCTTTACCGGCTCTAGAAGAGGTGAGAATTACCATAGAGTAGTTTTTCGACGTTGATACTAACCACACATAGACACCTTCCTGGTTGCCTGTTGATGTTGTTGCAAAAGCGGTATTGGAAATTGCTGGTCTTGAAAATCCTGCATCAGCATCTTCCATGATAGAGGCGGATTCAAAAGACATTGTCTACCATGTACAAAACTCGCAAACATTCTCCTGGACCAATGACCTTCTTCCTGCCCTACATGCAGCTGGATTAGAGTTTGATATTGTCAGCCAAAGAGAATGGATTAAGCTACTAAGAGAAAGCGAGCAAGATCCGGATAAGAATCCAACGATAAAACTTTTGGATTTCTTCACTCAAAAATATGATAATGACAACCCTGGCCGACAGGGACTTGTTTTTAGAACGGAGAAAACAGGGTTAAAGTCTGTGGCTATTAAGAACGGTTGGGACATTGTGGGTAGTGGCCTGGTTAAGAAATTTATCGATAGTTGGAGGAAGGAGTGGTAATCACTTCGATGTACACTCGTTATATTCATCGGTTCTACGATTATTTTACTTAGTGTATGTTCTCAAATTTTTCCAATATGTTCGATTGTAAGCATACCCAACTACTCGTAATCATTCGTACTCCATGTAACGCCGTTATCTTCAAGACACACACTTACGCCTTTTGTGCTGTCCTCGTGTTGTAACTCCACCATTGAAATGTAAGGGGCTTATCAACTCAGCTTAATTTACCGCGTCAAACGCAATCTGCTGAGTGTCATGATAGCTTTGCGTTGTTCACGTCACATCGCCAGCCAGCCAATCTGTAGCCAGTTCCAACTTCGGAAATATAATCTAACCAACAGTAGAGCTTTCGCTTCCCCGCATTGTGCCATTGACATTTCCGGCTACGCACTCTCGTTATACTTTTGCCATTGTCGCTTCATCCGTCTGGAAGACTAGATTCAAATAGCAGCCGACCGGATATGCTATTCGTGTTCAAGCGGCTGCATAGCCGGATGTGGATCAAGTATCTCGCTGAACTCTGTTGTAATCAAACGTTTACGAGTACAATGGATGGTAGGGTTGCAATGCCCTTTTCCGTGAGCCGTGGGGTAACGCGGGGGAAGTGAGGGGCCCCGCATACCACATCTTGAGCTGTGTGTCCCCATGTATTCTTTCTTTATATCTGCGATTGCTTTCGTTGATAACATCAGCTCTCATGCTATCTTTTATTTAGGCCCTGCATCGGTTTATCTAGCAAAGGTTGCTCTTCAGAATCCAATATCATTATGAAAGCTTGATCTAAGTTCCTTGATCAACAATATAAATTCCCATCAATCGCAAAACCGCAAGAATAATCATATGAGCTATGGCAGCCCCTGGCACTTCCACAACCGACACTGACACAGGCACTAAAATCAACTCGAACGAAGTCGAGTTCGTAGAAGATGTCTCCTCAACACCCACAAAATCCAGTCTTGTTCCAGCTTATGTACGCAATCTAACACCAGAAGATCGCAAGAGAATCGAGACTTCACTCAGGCGAAAAGTCGATACAAGATTACTTCCCATGATTGTTCTTATTTATGTCATGAATTATCTGGACCGCAACAATATTGCTGCTGCAAAATTGGCTGGATTGGAAAGAGATTTAAGTCTGACGGGAGATCAATTTCAGACGTCTGTTAGTATTTTGTTTGTGGGTTATCTGCTGATGCAAGGTAATTCTCCACACGCTGGGTGATTCAAAGGCATGGAGTGTTGCTGACAAGGATATAACTAGTACCATCTAATCTCCTTCTTAATAAACTTGGAAAACCGTCTCTATATCTTCCTGGATGTATGGTAGTTTGGGGACTTATCTCGGGAACTACAGCTGCGTGCCAAACTTATGGTGGTCTACTTGCTTGTCGATTCATTCTTGGTTTCGTTGAGGCGGCTTATTTTGTAAGTCATGTGTCCTATGTCCTGCTGCACGTGCCGGGAGATTCTTAATCTGTATCATGATTCTAATATAAACCAGCCCGGCTGTCTATATTACCTATCAGCTTGGTACACACGCAAAGAACTTGTCAAACGAACAGCTCTTTTATATTCAGGATCTTTGATTTCGGGTGCATTTTCAGGCTTGATTACTGCAGGAATAACCAATGGGTTAGATGGTGCCAAAGGTCTTAGTGCTTGGAGATGGCTTTTCATCGTCGAGGGTGCAATTACAGTACGCTATCATCTCCTGTCTCATGGTTTCCCCAAGTCCAAATTCACTAAAAAAGCCAGGTTTTCATAGCACTCTTTGCTTTTTTTATCCTGCCCGACCTTCCACGTACAACAAGCTGGTTATCCGAAGATGAAAAAGAACTCGCAGCCTGGAGATTAGAAGAAGATATCGGACAAGATGACTGGGTTGATAGTAAGCAGCAGACATTTTTACACGGTGCGAAACTTGCCGTAAAAGATCCCAAAGCATGGCTTCTACTCGCGACAATCTATGGATTTACATCCGCAGGCACCGTCACAACTCTATTCCCATCAGTTGTAAAGGGGCTAGGCAGAGGTAATATCGAAACACTCCTCTTGACAACACCACCATACCTCATCGCTGTTATCGCCATTCTGTGTAATGCATGGCATGCCGATGCAACTGGTGAGAGATATTTACATATTGCTGGACCTCCAGTTCTAGCTTTCATCAGCTTTGCAATTGCAGCTGGTACGACTAAGTTTGCACCGAGATATTTGGCAATGTGTCTTATGGTTGGAGCAAATTATTCGGGCTATGTTGTTGCGCTGAGTTGGATTTCAAATGGTATGTTAGATTAAGGCTCCAAGTGAATTTCAAAAACTAATAATACCTAGTCCTTCCTCGACCTCCGTCTAAACGTGCAGCTGCTCTCGCTGGTATCAACGCACTTAGTAATGTTGCCCAGATTTACTCACCCTACCTTTATGCTAGTAAGCTCTCTTTACTTCTGGTGCCGCATAAACTTTGGCAAAATTGTCGAGTTCTAACCTCTCCATAGGCAGCGATGCACCTCGTTATGCGAAAGCAATGTATGTCAACCTTTCAATGTCGGTGGTATCGATTATTTTTGCAACTATATTACGATTCCATTTGATCAAATTGAACAAAAAGTTGGATAGATGGGAAATCGTAGAGGGAGTTAACAGTAGAGCTGCCCCAGGAAGAAGTGTCGAGGAAGGTGAGGGAGAAGAAGTTGCTGTTGATAGAGGATTTAGATTTCTATACTAAATACTCTAATACTCTATGTAGAGAATAGAATCCTTGGTTTATAGTCAATGATCTTAATAGAACTGCGTTTAGTAAGTAAACTTGTCATCAAGGTGACTAAGTCATCGCTCCTTCCCAAGTTGCAATACCTTTAACATATATTTGAAATGCTCCACAAGAGTCCACTTCAATTCACTCCTTCCTTCTCAAAATTACAAGTCTATAGTTAAGTATCTAAACAATCACAGTTAATCCATCAAACATGACAAACATGGAAACCCCGGTGACGCGTAAGTTAATCCGACTCCTTTGTGTGAGACAGAAAAACAATTAAGAGTTTATTTATACTGACAATTTCTTCCAGAATGGTTAGCGTGTCGATCTTATATTCTTCTAAGAAATCAGATTATTATGACCGTCGAAAGCTGTGGGTTCAAGTCCCACCCGGAGTATCATTTTTTGCTAGTTTATCTAAGTATCTCTTCTTTTCTCTATAAGAATCGGTGGTTGAAGGGTAAGGTGGTAGAAAGACCTGCCAGCAGTATTGATACTGATATCACACGACGTGATGACTCGCAAATATAAACTATACTCAAGTCGAATTCATTTTTAACTAGTATTAAAGGACAGAAAATGGACTCTCAGACCTTTTTCGAATCACTATATTTACTTCTACAAGGAATGATATCCATGAATATTCCCATACGATTTTCGTAACAAACCGTGGAAGAAGCTTTCAAATTATCCAGAATGGAGTGGGTATGAATTATGAAAGATTGTTCTGACTCAATGCGAGGAAGAAACTGATAATATTCTAATTTGCGACAATATGAAATTAATATCTAAACGGTCCAGCAATTACTCGCGTTATTACAATGAAATAATCTCAGTTATTCATCCCAAGACCAAATCAATACCCGTTGCCTGAAGCTTGAACTGAAGGAAAATGATAAATACAGAATCAATCATCACAAAGAGAGCTGCTGCTATCCGAGTCACAATTCGTCCTCAAGGGCTGTTAGTTTATATCTCAAACTAAGGTAATTCTTCTCAAACTTACTTTTTTGCCGTGAATATACCTTTCATTTTTTGCCACAATGCCCGAATTCCTTTCTTCTGGGCAGTTGGTTCACTGCTGGAATAGCTAGGTGGATAATGTGACCGAGAACAGGTTAGAGGGGGTCCAAGTACTCTATCCACGATAACATGTACTGGCGCATTTGGTGGTGGTGTTGAAAATCTTGGTTTGGGAGGACCAGGAATTGGCCACATTGACATGGAGATCTCCCATCCAGGCTGGACATGATCTTCCCAAAGTTGAGGGAGGATGACTTCCCCACCAGGATTCATGATGTCGTAATGTCCTTCGCTGACATGCGCACCGAGAATTTTGACATGAAGAAAAGCCGCTTTGATGAGTTCTGAGATTCCCTAAAGATGTTAGTTGTTTTGACAGTGGAACAGGAGCACCGAATTCTGCTTACTGCCCAGGTCTCACATCGGCGATAAGGGAAACTGAAGCGTCTCCCAACAGCGTCTTTAAGCTTGATTGGTTTCCTGGTGTCTGCCTTTTCATTTGACAAACTTGAAATTGTCTCTGTCTGTCGTGATAGCACATTCTCAAGGCGTGTAACGAGCCGATGTTCCTGGGACGACTCTAACCGGTGAATTGCATCCTCGAATTTTGAGAGCAATCTGTCAGGATTGTTTTTAGTACTTTCTGCTGTACTGAAATCTGTCACCCGTTCTGGATTAAAAGGTACTGCAGTGGTGGAACCCGGGGCATGGGTTGGCTGGATGGCTGGCACCGGGTCTACTCCTATTTCTTCAAAAGTTGAGACAGTTGGCTGATTGAGTGGCGCCGTTGACAGTATCTCAATACGCGTTGCAGATACATCTCCATGGTTGATATAGGCAGGTGGGGGTGATGATTGTTGATTTGACTCTGGCATTGTAGATTGTGTAGGATATGTAATATTGATGGATATTTTAGTTTATTGTGCAAGAATGAATGATTTGGATGGGTTTTCACGATGTTCTTTAATGACTATCTTATACCTGGAAACCTCGAGGAGACGGAATCAATTTTTCTCGTCGAAATTGGAGATTTGAATGGGGCATTTGGGGCATTAGTACTTGGCGCCCCCCAATGTTGACGACTTGCTTACTTGGGGCTCTCGTTTTTAAACGACTACATGCATGACAAGGCTACAGGCTAGAATCTCGTGATGATCTGGATTCGCCCTGCTAAATGATTGTGTAACGAAAGCTGCAACGAATCGGAAAAGACTGGCTACACAGTCTGCTTACCAAGAAATTGCCCTGTTTGTTAGCCTCAATGGAAAATTGAAATGTTAAGGATCAAGAAGCTGGATCATGGTCTGCCGAACAATAAGCCGCATAACGACAGGCTAAATCGTCACACTTTTAGATTCAGGGTATTCTTGCGATTCTTTGTGGAAAAACCCAGGACCATGTGCATGTCTTCATTGCTCATACATATGCAATTGTCCGCTTGCGAAATCTTGGGTGATAAATCAATTCAGACTAAGTATGGAGGCAGGCGAGGGCATCATCGATTGGAAAAGCCTCAGAAGAGAACTCGAAATTCATCTTCGATTTGTATTGAAATTAGCTGACCGACTAGCGGAAATGGTCTACAAAGAGCCGGCGGAAATAATAGAGCAAATACTGTTTTGAATTTATTGGCTTCCTGCGGGCTTTCATTTCTGCCAGAGTGTCTTCCTCATTAAAATGCTACGATGATCTATCATAATTTTACTAACTACATCTAGGCGACGAATGGTCGGTACTGTAAAGTTGTGGGTTGAGATTTCTCATAAAAAAGTCATTAACTTTTGTGATAAGAGCCGCCTCTTAGTAAATCAAGATCACCACGAAGAAAGGAGTGACAATGCCATTAGACCCAATCCAGCTCGAGTCCCGTTCAGTGCTTTGCAATCCATTGCCTTTAGACCGTCGGGTGCCATCAGTCAATGACCGGGAGGGGTGTGCAAGCTGTACTCAAGGCACAGTAGTCCGCTAGGAAGGATAAGAGGAACCAGATAGGTCGCACTCGGAAGGAAAAACTTACGAGAACTGAAAAAATCAAAGTCCTAGTGATGAAATTTCGAATGAAACCTAGCATTATAGCAACGTCGAGCATGAGCCGAGCGTTTCAAAAAATCATATGTATAGGAAGACTTGATGTACTAGGTGGTGGAAAAGCTAAAATATCCATTGCCTCAAAAGTATTAGCACACAATTCTACACAACTTCCAGAGCCAGCCGCCACACCTATCGCTTGAGCATATAATACTGGGTTGTGAAAGGGCTGAAAGGTAGAGCTGCAATGCAGGTACAGAGAAAAGTCCTGGGCGTGGGCGATCAATCTTTCAACCCACCGTCATCAATGCCAAAAATGTGATATAATAGCGTGATAGCCGAATTGCCCCAGACTTTGAGCCTCACAAAAGATACCTGGACTTCCCGATGGCCATCAACCTTGTACAATTCCATAACGAGCATAAAGATCTCGCCAATAACTGCGAGACTTCTCGAACCATCACGAATCAATTGAACATTGGCCTTGCAAGAGGATTTCATGAGACACATCCAGTTCTCATCCAAGAACAGAAAAATGATTACTCTTGCGAAAGAAACCTCCTCGATGCCGAAATTGATCTAAACAAGTGAAAAAATTGAAACAGGAGCAACATTTTCGCAGGTCGAGTGTTGGTATTTTCCATCCTTACCCAAAATGCGTCTCAAGCGTCAACGCTGCGTCGATATCCGGACAGAGTTGTACATAGGTAGTACAACTGGATCAAGAAGACAAAGCTTGTAAGAAGAAGGGCGAAAAAAGTACAATTAACACCGAATAGAAAAATAAGATGATAATTGATATACAAAATTGATGCCCTCCACCAGAAATGCCTAACTCCTGTCGCTCTCTCAATTGTATTCCGCCATCCTTAATCAGTATTGCAATGCCTATAGATATGAAATTTCGCTCCTCCACTGCCCCTCAGGTCATGATCAAAGCTCTTGGGTCATACTGCCGCATAACCTCCTCTACTTCCACCACCTTGTACGGTACTCAAAACCCTTCTAGACCAGTCCTTCAATAAGTATGGAACGTCGCGGATCGTATCCCCATGAGGAAGAAGATCCCATCCACGAGCGCCATATCTGTTGTAGTTGAGCCAAGAACCGAAAATTAAATATGCGGCCGTTGAGAGGAATGCACTGTCGAAACGTTGTCAGCTACCATCACTAGCTTTGAATCTGAGGTGGAGAAATAAACGGCTAGGAGAAAGGAGAAACATACACAATAATGAACCAAGTAAAGAAACCCCAATGGGAACTTTTCGTTTCATCCCCTCCATCCTTCGGTCTATCCTTCGGTCCATCCTCACAAGCATACTTCGTGCGCCAGGTCAACCTTAGGATATCTGCATCGCCTTTGTCCTTATCCAATCTGAAGAACTGAAGACTCGAATTGTTACCTGGCGCTTCAATCACTTCATCATCATTACCTTCTTCCTCCCTCTCGTTAAGCTTCTTCTCATCTTTCTGCTTGTTTTTCGGCTCTGGTGGTACCCATAGATTTTCCAATCCAGTTCTGTTCGCATCGCAAATGAATTCCACAATAGCCTTTTGTGGCCTCTTATTCTTCCCTCGTCCGATGAATCCGCCGTTGAGCTCTAGGCGTAATCCTTCTTTGTCAACGTCTGAATGAGATTTAGAGTTGCTAAGCCGTTCTACTTTAGCGTCAAGAGGGCCTCCGCCATAGTTTTGCAATTCGCCTGCAAAAGGAACAATTTGTTGTGTTGCGTCTGATCCTTCTTCTTCGTTGATGACATGTGTTATACCGCAAACTATTCCATCATGAATATTAGTGAACCAAGACTTTCCAAGTACCACACGATATATTGGCTCGTGGATAATGTTCAACGAGACCTGAAATAAGGAGAGACATTACCTCTTGTCCCACCGGGACACTCATAAAACCCTTTCTTGACTATAGGGTTACAAATGTCGATTGTATATGTTGTATTTGTCCATCCTTTCGCTTCACCAACATAATCTTCAACACTGTGTAATGCCGACCGTGGCCCTCCTAAGGCTTCCAAATTGAACGATTTCTTGTCGATAACTATGTTCGTGCAATCTAAATTTCCGAGCGCGGAAGAGAGCAGTGGAAACAGGAGAGATGAAAGGAAGGCGGTTTCGGTGGGAATGTTGAGAATACGCATGGTGTGTTTTTCGACTGTTGTAGGATATCCTGAAGTCCAGGACAATGGTTTCAAGTGTTTTGTCAAACACGCCGGTGATGTATGATGTATGCGAATTATAAGAACGTTTTACTCTTTATGATGATATAATGAGATGTACCGTAGGAGAGATGTCAATAAGCAAGATCGATAACATGGAAATGAAGAGAATAAGCGAGGTTAGGTTTAGAGATTCGTTGTGATGGTACTATCTTTGCAAATTCTCTGATGCAATTTGTTTGAAGCTCATCCATCCAACTACAGTACAAGTTCGCCGGAAGCTATGAAATGAAAGATGACGGTGATTACCTAAGAACAATGCTTTATCAATAATTGAATCACATGATGTTTGCGGCAAGATTTGGATTCGAAGTTGCTTTCGACTCAACTTCTGCTATCTTGATGTTTCTAAATTACTATAAGTGATTCATACTTCAATTTTTTTTAGTACCTAGTATTCGTTTCCACCCACGGTCCTGCTTTTGGAATTGATTGTCACCACGAGATAAAACTTATTAACATCACTTCTTCGGATCACCTACCAATGCGCCCGCGCTATCGACTGAAGATATAAATCTTTCCTAACTGTTCTGCCCCCACGGCAGTGTCCCTTGGATAGCCAGCGGAGCGTCAAACATCGACGAAGTGGTATCATAAGATTTATATCGAGGTCCATTCGTTTACTGCGGTAAGGCGAGTCTGAAAAATGTAGGCATACTACATATTGGACCTTTTGCAGGCATCCGTAAAATCAGTCAATGTGCCCATACTATTCAACAATGCCATTATCAATATCACCTTGGACAACTCCAAGGATGAATAACTTTTATTCCCAAGGTACCGACGGTATGGGGATGGAGTAGCAAATTCAATACACATGCCTATACCTTCCAGCCCATACTCAAGGGATAAAGGTAACAGTACTTTGAAGTAAAAATTTCGTGGATATATTGTCCTTGAAATATTCCTTCCAGAATGAGAGAGAAATTGGGAGAGAGCAACATCCTATGCGAACGGCAATATATCCTTCATCAAAGCTATCATCGACTCTTCAATCAGAGAAGTTTTCAGTGGGCAAGGTCGAGCATCTCAGTTATTAATTGAGATTTCCAATGGTCAAATGTAGCGATGTTGGCGGTTGTGCTCCATTTGACCATGCCACATACTCAGTACATTACGAACCAAGATAGCCATGTTTCTGCCTACAAGCCAACAGCAACGTTCATTGGTAAAGAACTGAAACGCCAGCACAACTTTTCGTCGTTGCCCCGGTTTGCTCGATGTGGCAAGGAAGCTTCCCGCTGAAGATTACATACCTCAGTTTGTAAAAACATGTGGTAAATCAATTATCTATCAAAAGGTGTTTCCGCATAACACGATCTGTTCACGATATCACTTAGCCACCTTATACTGTTATCTTTGTTAGTTGGCCGATGACCCAATTGGGTTTAAGCCGACAAGAAGCGGATTTGCCAATTGAAGATCACGGTGGTCCAGATCTCTACCACGAATCATAAAGAACAGGAACATTGGAAAAGCACGACTTTGACTTGCTTGACTATCAACGTGGATAGAGTTGCGGCTTCGGTCGAATTATGGATCACATCTATTCAAACTCAATCCCGTCAAAAACCGCCCCAAAAATACCGCCCAGAAGCAAAGTGGAGCCAAAGAACGTTTGTTGGTATTCTAGGTTGGGTCTACCGGATGCGATGTGACTAGTGTCAGCCCTTTTTCTCCACTATGTTTGGGCTTGTTGGAGCGTGGTGAACTTGTGAAATTGTTCTCCTTTCTCCGCTGCATAAATGCTTCGTTGGTGAAATTGCATGGTTTAAGATGACTTTCGGTAGGGAAGATAGCTTCTGGGGAGTAGATGGCCGGTAGTGACCTATGGAGGTAGTATTTATGCATCCTTTGTTGCTACAATTTCATTCTTACAGTTCCATTCCTTTCGTCTCTTTCTTTTGTATCTTCGATCTTCTAACCTCGTCTCCAAACTCCATTATTGGCAGAGTCACTCACCCATCCGGAGCGCGCTGCGCTTTCTTGCTTCGCCTATTCCACTCTGTTCAACACATCATACCTAAATTCAACTACTCCTCCCTCGCTATCAATCATACCTATCACAACATCAACACACCGACGGAGTCATGGTTGCGCATACTTTCACCCCGCATATTGCGAAGTTTGCCAGGTTCTCTCTTGGAAGGTTCACAAATCGTTGGGCTAATGAGGAAGAATTGAAGTCAGTATTACACTTCCCAATGTCCCTTTGCTTCCCCCTCCTCGAAGACGAATTGGACTTGGAGTAGAAAAAGGAACAGGCGAAACTGTGAATGGTAACAATAAACAAACATAGACTGACCAAGCATCTTCTGAGTACAGTAAACCCGCGATTCTAAAAGAGAACAAGATACCTAAGAATGTACCAGCACAGTGGAACGTCTTAAGATGGCAATATCAGAGCGAATTGTTGATGGAGATTAAGAATAAGGATATGGAAAAGGCAAGACAACAGCAAGCACACGATGGAATGACGCTGGGGATGGTCGACACAACTGAGAAGATGAAGGGGCTAATGGGCGACAATCATCTCTGGATGTGTGCTGTTTGAAGTGCTAGAATTCGGCTCGGGAAAGGTCTATTGGAGTGGTATCGACAATACCATACAGCGGAAAAGACCTTAGTTGTACTTGGCGATCGATATGCATTACACGGCGGCGTTCTATTCAGGATGGGAGGTTTTGTAGGATACCAATCGCTTGAGGAAATGTCGAGTACTCGTCGGATACCATCAGGAGAAGAAAGGGAAAAGGTTTAAACATAGCTGCTGGCAGCTGAATTGGTTTATAAGACGATCCTCAATAGTATAATAATATACAAATTGTCCCAATAAATACAGATTTATTAACTGTACGTTGTCCAATGCCGCCTGCCCCGACAACCAATCGCTGTGATGGTGACCTATAAACTCCAAACCGAATATCGAGGGAGTGACAATGCTGTGTATGTGTCCATCGTATCACCTTTCCGTAACCATAAATCTTTCAAACCCTAATTGTACTTCTTCGCAAATGTGCGAACTACATTTCTCATGATTCGTCCAACGTTTCGTATCTCCCAGTTCAACCAGTTTTGCTTCTCTCGATATTGACTGATCTGCTTCAAACGAAGTTTATTTCTCATAAACTTACCACAGATCATTACGATCACATCGTAGTTCTATTTTCTTCAAGGGTCTCCCGATGTATCACTGGAAGATCTTATTTCTATTTCCTGTGGTATCGTAGCACGCAGATTTTGTATTTTATCTGCATCTGCATCCGTATGTGTGAATTGCTCCGTATGATATGTTTGAGGTCTGTTATATCGATCGTCCACGGCTTTCATATCTTGATAGCATTTGTGCAATTCAATCGAACGGCCTCGAAGCTCCTTGGCATGGGCTCGACGTTCTTTGAGTCTGAGGGTTAAGTTAGTATGATATTTTCAAGTCTGAAACATTTTAAGGGATTGAGTATTCATTAAAAATGGACTGTGATGAAGGGCCCTTTATATACTCACTTTTTAAGGCCAGGAACAATAGTAGGCATCACCAATTGAGTTTCAGCTCAATATCCCGACGTTGGAGAGAATTAGCCCTTCGTGTGTTATGGAGTCCTCACAATAGTGTGGGGTTTTGCGGATATGGGAATAAGGGGAAGTTGGTAATGAAATGAAGAGAAAACACCTGAATGAATTTCGCAATCAACCCGAACAAGCGCTGTACGTTGTTAACATATAGTTATCTACAGATTTTTTCGATTCAAGCAAACGTCATTCTACAAGATCCCAAGTCCCCGGTTTAGCGGCAGTTGAAACTTTACTTGCCATATTTCCACTTCTCCGTCCAATGATCAATTGTCAAAACTATTAGATTATCGGGCTTTGTTCGGATACTGTGATCACTGCCTCTTTAGTCTACAGGATTTAATTAGATCGATCCGAGTAACGTCGAGGCAGTGAAGTAAGTTATAGTATGTATGTTACAATCTGGAACCCGATGGACGCGGGGGGCGAACAATCCGGACGGAATCTTTGGTTCCGGCAGTTGAAGGGAAATAATTTATCTTCGAGTACATGTAGGCAATGTGGGATACTTGTGCTGTGCAATAAGCTTGGAAGAAATAATAGATGCCAATTGGCTTTATTGTAACAGTAGCTCAAGTTCTTTGGACTGGGACGCCAGATCTAGGATGGGATGGGATAAGAGAGAACTAAGTATGTTTGTTAGACAGCTTTAGTAATACAAGAGATGGCCATTGACAAGTCATCATAGAATTTGAAATGCATGAGCATTGAGTAAATGTATAATGTTGGACTGGACATTCGGAGTTTAATCTCAGCGCGAAAACCATAAAGTCAATTGAACATGCATTCTTGAACTCGGTTACATAGAAATCGTCGGTTCGGTTCGGTAGAGGAGAACTGTAGAAGAAAACAAGCCTCAAGGGGGGAGGAAAACGCATACCTCTTTTAATGATGAAGTTTGGTGCAATTCAAACGATCTATTGTAAATAATCTGGCGGAACACATGTAAAGTGTCAATGGATGGATGCTGAGTCAATAAGTTTGGGTAGTCTCTTTTCTCGTGGAGGCAGTGAAAGGCTTGAGGTCATTTAGAAAGCTCGCTTATTGGAATGTTGAAGTATTTAGAATCTTGCTTTTGACAGGGTCGAAAAGCTTCTGATAGGGAATCAAATTCTAACTTTAAAGAATAACGGACTTCGGACTGATGGTGATATGGGATGCGCGGAAGCATGGAGGGGAAGTGGAAAACAGGTAAGTCACGTGACACATAGAAATTAGTGTACTGATAAAATCTCGGGTATAGTAAGGCTCGACATGGATCAAGGCGGTGTCTATAAATAGTAAGTGGTGTAAAGATAAAACTATGCAGAATACCCACGTGATACCGTACCGTTACCAGTACCGTACATTCATTTGTTTAGTAGCTTGAGCTTGTCCTGCCTTCGAAATGAATACTCTGTACGATAAATATTGTAGCTTCTTAATTTAACAATGACGACGACCTTAGAAACTTATTAATAATGCCTCCATCACATACACCTACTGTCAATTATCAAGAGCACTTTGGAATTGATGATAATACCAGGAGAAGGCGTATAACCAACCCATTTGATCAAAATAATGTTACCCCCATTCAAGGCATACTATCATTAGGTGAGGATGCACAAGATGAGTTCGATTCAACAACGGGCACAGAAGATTTGAGTGAAAGAGAAGATGAGGAAGAAGATGAGTCTGAAGGCGATCTCGTAATTGAAGATTTAGAAAATGTGGACGAGGATATAGGTTTGGAAGATGCCGCGGTTGAAGGTTTGTTTTCACAATTTAGATTCTTCTCTCAACTCGCCCTTCTTTCCCTCCTCTCATCACCAACACTTTGACACATTGGAGAGGAAAGATTCATCGCAACTGCAACTAAAGGCAGGACCGCAACTAGAATCTTACACCTAAAGATGTCTGCTCGCACTTACCCAACTCCAATCGGTCGAGCTGGGCCTGGCGAACTACCAGTACTTTTTACAGCACCGCAACTTGATTTGATCCTCGTTTTAAATATCACGAACCATGTACAATCGATCTAACTTCTCGTCTCATCTAGCCACCATGGATAACACTCCATTGTTTGACCCTGCCGCTCTCGGCTTGAAGGAGATTGGAAATTTGGCTAGCTGGACTGTTTCTAGTAGCAAACCTGGCTGTGGAGTCCTTGCGCTTAGAGACGACGATACAAATTTGTTTTGGCAGTAAGGACCTCATGTCTTCTTATCTTGGTTTCCTCATCTCAACACGATAAAGATCTATGGCACATTTACTAACATATCCTACCTGCAGATCCGATGGACCCCAGCCTCATTACCTCAACATTCACTTTGCCAAATTTGCAAAGATCCGAGCCATTCGAATCTTCCTTGACTTCGAAGCCGATGAATCTTACACTCCAACACGAATCCAATTGCTTGGAGGTACGGGTTACCACGATCTAATTCCATTTTCTGAACTCTCGTTTCTTCAACCAAAAGGCTGGATTGACGTCAACCTTGATCACGTAGGAGGAGGTTCAGATGGAAAGACACTACGTGCATTCATTATACAAGTCAAAGTGTTGGAGAATCACCAGAATGGAAAGGATACACATGTTCGTGGCCTGAAGATTTATTCTCATGACGAACGACATGAATCTCCTCCTCCATCATATCTCGATAATGAGGATGAGGACACATGCTCTTCAATTGATCCAAACGAATTTGGAGGGCCCGACGATGATTTGAAGCATGGAGATATAGGTAATGATGATCAATTCTGGAAAGATTTTACACAAGCGAAAATGGGCGGACACAAGATGCCAGACCTAAGTGGATTGAGCGAGCCTGGATTCATGTCCGAGCCAGAATTGCGTTGATTGCGTTAGGTCTCTTGGTTAACACTACATCACGATTGGTGGTATTCATATTGGAAGTTGTTAGGAGTTCTTAAGATACCCTGGGTTTGTATAATACTACTGAAAGCATAGATTAATGATAAGAAGATCATATCCCCCCCTCCCCATTAGATTTCAGTACTGTGTTTTAAGGATTTGGATAATCTTCAAAAGTTAAATGATCCTCAAGTGGCTCAGGGGCAAGTGCCCTCTGCACGGCTGCTCCATATCTCTGCAACAGTAGTTCCGTATCTCCTTTGAGAGCTACCCATAAATCTCAAGAGTAGCATTTCGCTTCAATACATTTATTTTCATGGAGAGCAGCTATCCACTAGAACTTCTGTGTCAATTTCCTGCTATGCGTCCTCGCGCTTTCATCTGACTTCAATTCAGTCCCGCCTGCATGACATATCCAAACTTTTCGACCTTTTATCTAAACTATTCAATAAAGCATCGTTATGATTGCATCTCAGTGGATGTCAGCAACTATTTTTTAAAGCGCCACAGTGCAACCATACAAATGACAAGAAGAGTAAGAAATTTCCATCAGGGTCTTCTGACCAAAATCAATATTGTCTCGGGATCTGTATCAGGAATCAATAACTTCAACCATTTCCCGTCATCTTTTGGAAAATGATTGAAGCGGCAGGTCCCCAAAAGATGTGTAGCTTCCAAGCCGCGGCAGCCATTCACATTTCTGACTCCACCTTGGCATGGGAGCTCCTTACATATCAGCTTTATACAATTCTTTGATCTATTTTGTATCTATATCTGAAATCGATAGGAATAGTTGTGCGATGGGCTTAGGCGATTCTGAAAAAACATCTGCACAAGTGCATAAATTTCACGATGTAGAGGATTATAAGCTTTGTCTTCATCTGCTTTTACGGCGGACTATCGTCTTTGCTTTGGTCTGACTAAACGTCATATCACATTCGTTCGCACGAAACTAAAAAGCAAGCATTTGGACGACTTGCTCTTTGACAACCCGATCGGGAACGGCAAAAGATAGCCCGTAGTGTGATATAATGCGCATAGTCATTAAAGAGTTTGGCGAATCAAAGAAAATTGGTGATCGATCAGCTCCAGCGTAGTAGCAGAACGCACTAAGAATTGAGGAAAGATGGTACCTGAAGTTTCATTGTATTATTGAGTTCACCCAAACATTTAGAACAATGTGTTCCATGGTCTGAAACGATCCCTTGTAGTGCACGAGATTTGCCGTAAATATTGCTTCCCATGGTATGGACTGTAGTCAGAAGTGAGAATCCATCTCCAGGATTCTGAGAATATCATTGTTAGTTTCATGAAAATCTTAGTTCATATCTCATCAACAACCAGAATCATTTCAAAAAAGCCCGAAAAAAAAAAGAATATTCCAGAATCTTTCATTGTTAGGTTTGAATCCCGACCAATGGACACTCTGATCGTGAAAGAGACTCGAAAAAGATTTGTCCCGGAAAAAAAAGCTTCCACGTGAAAGAGACTTGGCAGGTCCATTGTGGAAAAATGGCACGTCAATCAAAGGGACTCTTCAGAGAGCAAGCAACACTTGGCAAGGAGCAGTCGCCCACGCACTACAGCCACGAAAGCTTGACTTTGCTAGATATTGATCATGAGCTTAACATCCAATAGCCACCTAGCTGTTTGTTCACTCTGTTATTGGAACATAGAAACGGATTTCGATCCTCACTGCGTAAACGAAAGGAAGTACATTTCTTTATCACTTGATGAAGACTTATCAAAACCAAGGCTATAGCAGCTGAGCTATATATTTCGTGAATATAATTCCCCGAACTCAAGAAAAAGTTTGTCAAGGAATAGAGTATTGAAAGGATGCCACATGTATATATACTAAATCTGAGGCTCTACTCGCTTCGCTGCCTGTATTCAAATCGTCTCATCTTGATTGCCTCGAAATGCCTACTCCTGCATACTTTGCTAGATCCCCCCCTTTTCCCTCTAACGTTCCCGTGGCAAATGTGCCTATTTTATCCTTCGCCAAGCTTGCAGTCAATGATAGTCATGAGTCCTGCGCTCTTTTCGAAGCCAGTCGTCATATAGGCTTGTGAGTAACCACAATTCTTTTCGCTAAATCCTCCACTCTCCTTCGACCGGTCCCCGCGCAGGTTCTTTGCAATTGAGTACGTTAAAGAATTGAATAAAAATGCGGATCTCACTATGGGCATACGCTCAGTGTTATTGCATGCGTTCATGACGTGGACTTTCTATTTATCTGTTACCATCTCTTACTATTGTTTGAACAAGATCTATGCTCTCTTTGGAAAACAGCAATTCACTACAAATTGCTAATCCTCTATACTCTAGCTTCCAGCTTGACTTCACTGAGTGTTCGTTCGGTGATCAATTTCTCAAGAATACAGAGGCAATGTTCGACTTGAACGCAGAATTATATGCGCTCCCTAAAAAGGAGCTCAATGAATATGCCTACAACCCTCCAATATCCCTATTTCGGTAATTCACCTATAATAGTTTATTACCTCCATTCTCTCAATTCCACGGTCTTCAAGGCTTACAAAAGTCTCGACTAATTTGGTTACTTATCATCCCTAGCTACAAGCCCTTAGGCTATCACAAGATTGGCAAAGTCGGAGATCGAGTCGAGCTGTACGGAATCAGTCGCGATGACATAACTGGAGCCTCTGAGCCTCTTGCTAATCCGGGCTGCATCGAACGTTGTCGCCCACAATTGAAGACATACATCGAACAGGCCAGCGAAATTGTAAATGTCATTCTTGGACATTTGGAAAGACATCTGAAGCTGCCACTGGGTACGTTCTCAAAGTTACAGCCAATGATGGAGCCAAGCGGTAGTGTTTTGAGGATGTTGAAGTATGAACCTCAAGTAAGTTCGAAATTCCTTTTGTCCCCTATCAGGCAGTATCTACCAGCAATGGCAAAAAAAAAGACTTTGAGATCACAGGTTTTGTTGAGGAGTATATGAAACAAATCCCATTTGTCGTTATCAATCTTGCACAATAGGATCTTAAGTCAAGACCGCTAAGTTATGATAGCCACTCGATGATCGCCGTACTG
This sequence comes from Sclerotinia spermophila, assembly GCA_038090695.1. Taxonomy (NCBI): domain Eukaryota; kingdom Fungi; phylum Ascomycota; class Leotiomycetes; order Helotiales; family Sclerotiniaceae; genus Sclerotinia; species Sclerotinia spermophila. Next base: position 12,294 of record JBBMOJ010000372.1, on the reverse strand, counting down.
CCATGATGGGACATACCGATATCACTGCACTTACCCTTCTCTTTAGTGCAACCGGAGGTCTTCAAATTCTTAATAATGACGCAGGTATGTAACTGCCGTTCGCAACTTTTCAGTCTCTTCAAAACGACTAATTTATGTGCATCATTCAGATCCTCATCTCGAGTCTTCTTGGACTCACATTAAACCCCAACCATCCACTTGTATTGTCAACCTCGGAGACGCAATGGTTGAATGGACTGGTGGAATTCTTCGCTCCGCTATGCACCGTGTCACCTCTCCTCCAGGCGATCAGGCATCTGTAACTCGCTATGTAGTTGGCTACTTTGCCCGTCCTGCTGGCGATTCCCTCATGAAACGACTAGCACCCCCTGAGTACCCTTCTTCCCTCATACCACAAGTCGAAGCAGGAGAACCGTCTGGTAACGATATGAATGCGAGAGATTGGGAGTGGCATAAACTCTCATCGGTCAAGGCAGGTAATATAGGGGGGAGCTTGGGTGGTAAACCATTTGAGCCGAAGAGAGATTTGAAGGAGTTATTCCCTGCTACTGTTGATGCGATTTGAGGTATACGTTCTTGGTTTTGATGCTTGAGTATTTCTATATTGTACACGGATTTGAAATTTGAACAAGAACGGAATTTTATGCGTTCTGTTACTCAAACTTTCATTCGTTGTTAACATCCTTATCAGCACGTGAAAAGCCATCGCAGCCAGCTTTCGCGTTTCAATCCAGCTATCCGCGTAGCGCACCGGTCGTGAATACAATCGCAGTAGAACTTGTGTTCATCGTCTTAGCACATTCATTATACTACATTGGCTTCAATAATTTTTATAATAAGTTTGAAAAGTTTGTATACGTATTCTTGGTTTCTGGAACTATCAGAAGTAGATGCGTCGATTCCAATTCTGATGGGCGAGGATTATTTTCTAGGTTTCTTCTACAATGATCTGAGTCAATTCTAGGAACCTCGTATGTGTGATAGGTGTTCAAAATTGTTTTTGGTCAAAGTCCAATGCGCCAAATAACATCGATATTGTGATCAGTCAGATCTGAAATTCGAATAATGAAAACTTCTAGATCAAAAAATGGAACATTTCGTCTGTGAAGATATCCCACCACTTCTCCGCGATTACCCCAAAACTGAAAAAAATCCCATCACATTATTCCTTCCCATCTTAGTAAGCTGCTTCTATTCGATCACTAAAGCTTGTTCTAGCTTGCTCTCCACCCCCTTGTCTTTTTGAATTTGTCTGTCTCACTCTTTAATCGTGTTGTTTAAACTTCGAATTTTATTTATTTATCCATCCGACGACTAGAATCAGCCTCGGCGAGGGTTGTTGATTTGGAATCCGCTTCGAGTTATCGTTGCGCCCCTATTATTTTGGCCCTGTTTTAAGATTCCCTTTTGCTTCTTCACACCATCGCGTCTTTGGTTACTTTGGTATACTTTCTTCTAAAAGGATTTTATCCGTTGTTTATTCATGATGTTTACGGTATGTACCCCCTTTATGTAGAAGGACGATTTTAAGTCTGGGAGGGGTAGTACTTGGTTATTTAATGAGACTATGAAAAAGCACTTCTAGCTGTTGAAGAGACATCCTGAGATAATTCGTGAGGCGTTTCTGGGAACCCCCTTGAAAGAAATTGGCAACATACCAGGGGACAAAACCCTAGTCTAATTGAACGATTTATGCAGTCGAGTTGATCTCAGATACGATGGTGAACCATAGATGAATGTTGGTATCAATAAGTTGCTTTGATCAACCCGAACATCTTTAAATGTACCAGCATATCAATGTCGTCAGACTACCGATTAAACGCGAAACACACGAGAATGAATGGATTGATATACACTCACATCAATTTACCATCTGGCATGTTTTAATATCATTCTAGATATTGAATCAATATCTCTGAATTCGGGAACAATAGTTAGCGGTTCGCATTTCAGATCAACATATTTGAAGATTGAAAATTGCTCCGAAAGCAAGTACGGCACCGATGAACTCATGAGAATAGCTGACATTTGTGCACGTCGCGTAAAAAATTATAGGCAGGAAATGCGCTCAAGTCAAAATCTTGTTTTTCGTGCTTGCAAGAGACAATCCCCCCTTCTGGATCTGGTCTGGCACCATAGCGGTGACTTGATGCTTATACGCTTCTAATACAGGTCAAACCTTCGGCAAGTATATTGAAAAGGACAAGGGTACTCACTATTGAGGATATCAAGCAAATCCAAACATATCAGAGCGAGCAAACCCAGTGGCAGGATTTGTCCAAATCCCCAAGTGTCCTCATCTCCAATCACCAAATCCCGATTAGATAATTTTGTGTCGATAACGTCAAAGGTATTCCATGCTGCTAATCCAATATATCCAATAACTATCAGTACTGATCCATTATCTCCCCATGCCCATAGTGCCAGAATCTGCCAAAGTACATGCCAGACCATATAGCTTATAGTCTTAACAGCTTGTATGAAAATCCGCAAGACAAATGGCCAATGACGTGTGCGCGATTCTATCGCCGCCCAAAAATCCAAAGCGCTTTGGTGACCTCCGTCGGATATATCGTTTGAGGTATTCGCGATGAAGTCTAAGAAGCCTTTTAACCATCGCCATTTGTGAGATAAGAACTGCGCAAGTTGTCGCATAGCATAGAATGACATATACACGACTTCGAAAGAAACGCCCACAATCCAGAAATATTGCGCATTTGTTGGCGATAGTTCGTGGGAAAGATAGCAATGACCACTTTCTTCGGAGTCCCAATGGTTCGCAGCCTCCAGTGTGGTGACGAGTTGGTAATAAATCGAAAGCAAATCACTGATAAGTATGAAAACCCACCGCGTCCAGAAGTAAAAGCTCCTATCATGTCCATAGTGTTCCGAGTTGAGATATCCAGCTCGAGCAGCCCAGAACGAGTTGAGTGTGAGCAGCCAATAGCTTGTGATGAGAGATTGGTGATAAAATGACATGTGATGAAATTCAGCTATACCTGCAATGATAATGGCCGTTCCTGTAACAAGCTGGAGGTCACATAATCGATCTAACGCCATTTGAGAAAATAATTGAAGTCGTGGTTGGGAATTGCGAAAGAGACTCAAGAATAAGGCCAGCAAGCATCGAATGGCATAAAGGCTAAGATGAACGCCCTTAGTTATAAAGCTTGGAATCTGTCGTTCGACAGATGATGGAATAGATATTCTAGTGAGCTTGACTGTATATTTGCCAATGTGCTCAGTCGTGGTTCCAGACACTGAAGAAAGAAGTTTGAGACGGAGTCGAGATGAGATAACACAATATAATTGAATACATGCCACAAAACAGGTGACCCAGGCGGTGACCAGAAAACTTGTCATAACCTTTTGGAATCGTTAGGAAGAACGCACATGATGGAAATATTGAGCGACTTACCCCAGGACCCGCAATGTCCGGATCTGCATCGAAAGAAGCGACACATTCCCATTGATCACGAAGTCTGTTCGCCATGATGCGTTAATTGAGAAAGATGGAGGAGGGAATAGTGACTGTGGTTTCGGATGGAAATCGTGAAGGCTAGTGGGTTAATAACAAAATCCATTGGAATGTAAAATTACCAAGCCACACAACGGATCAAGATAAAAAGAGATACAATCATGAAAGAGAGGAACAATCATAAAAGGGCTCTATCATAAATTTCTAAATTATCTCATGAAAATGAATTGAAACTGATCACTTCTGATATTGTTGTATTTTATGATATGTTTTTTTTGTAGCCAGTGTGGTAAACCCAAACCTTTTCCATAATGCATTAGCCATAAATTTGACCACGCAGACCAATCAAGAAATATGTGAAAGATCCAGACCCCAGAAACAATTGCGCTGCCTAGATTTAGAATCTAAGTCGACATATAACACGGGGCTCCATCGATAACAATCGCCTTCCATCGTGTAGCGGGAAAGCCCATATGGGAATTGTGAATCCGATGTTATGTCGAGGACCCTCGAAATCCAGCGTAGGGTACAGTATTTGTTTTCAGGAAATTATGCAAGCTTTCGGTTTGTATGAGTGTTCCGCGGTGTCAGCAATTGGGAGTATTGCAGATTGAAAGATACTTCAAATAGCCTTGATGCGGCTGAGGTAGTCATGAAAACGGAAAATGTCTGGATCCACCATCTGACAGAAACTTTTATCTATAAACTGACAAATAACATTAAGATTTTAAAGAATTAAACAAGTCATTGACGATACCCCCATACGATAGTATCCAGCAAGAGATCCAACCATATATCGTGATAACGCCGCATGCTATACACTTCTTCCAATTACAAGCGCAAACTATCATCCCCATCATATCTACTCGTTGTGATCGTTTTTAGGGTAGGATAAAATTAAAGATCCTCGAGAAAAGACATCAAAGTTTAGTCTCAGACTTTCTCTGCGATTCTAGCACCTCGACCATGCTCTCTCGCCAATTTGTCCCTTTCCAAGCGCTCCAACTTTTTGGTATTCCGTTCTATAAGCTCCTGACAAAATACACTTCGTTCCATAATACGATCGCCCTTCCATGTAAATAATACCGGAATACCGCATATCAAAAGACTCAAAAAGGCAAGCAGGCTACTTGCCCATGGTACACCCAGTCTTGTGGGGTTTCGCTGCAAACGGCAACACTGCCCCAGCTAAACTTCTACAGCAGCTCGATGCAGCCATGGCGCTCGCAGCGAAAATCTCATAAGCATCTGTGAGATAGTCGAGTAAAGCAATGAAGATCAATATAAAAAATGGTATGCCGGCCAACATGGGAACATAGAAAGGAATAGAGGCGGGATGTCAAGCCCAACCAGAAAAGCGAAACAACATAAAGTGGCCCTCCAAAAATGGCAAGTGGTAGCCGTCGCAATTCTTCTTTATGAGCCCAAGACTTACCAGACGCTTGAGCTTTGCGGAGAAATGTATCCCACCAAAGAAATACAATGATAGCTAGAATGGCACCGCCACCAATGGGAAGAAAAATAAGGCCAGACACACCAGATGATTGGCCATATATTCCCTCGAAAATAATTGGATAAGCTTCAAAAAACATGTAAAATATCCCATATGCGAGGGCGAGGTAAGTGCAGGCGGCCAAGACGATGGGTTCGAAAATTAGCATGCGGATAGGTCGAGTGAGTGTCACAGTTATCATTTGCTTTAAGTCTTGTTTTTCCAATCCGATAGGCGCGAATATTGCTGGATTGCCTGTTTCTTTTCGCAACTTCTTTGCGCGTTCAAGTAGTAGAACTGGACCCTAAGTTTCTGGAAGGAACATGAGGGGAACCCAAGATGCACCAGCGACCATTAAACCAATCCAGAAGGTCCCACGACAGCCAAGGGCAGGAGATATAACCCCCGAAATGACCGGAGCCACTAGAGGGCCTACACAAGTGCCAGCAGTGAAAACCGCCATGGCTCTCCCTCTTGTCACTGGATCGTTGTATATATCTGCATAGATACCTCCGCTAACGGATACAGGCCTATTTGCGGTGATACCGGCCAGAATTCGGAATGCTAAAAGTCCTCCCCATGTTGGCGTTAAGGTTAAGGCACAACCCAATGTGAAGGCGGTGTAGCAGAAAAAGGTTGCCAGTATGATCGTTCTTCGCCCAAATTGTTCTGATAACGGACAAAATACTAAAGGTCCAAGCACATATCCAAGGAGATACATTGAGATTGGTAAAATTTCCGCAGACTGATGTTATGTGAAAATGTGGAGCAATGAATGAGATCGCTTTGGAAGGCAGAGATGAACCCATGGTACTGTTGATCACCACAAGCATCCCCACGAGAACGATATAACATTTCCAGCCATATGCTTCTGGATTAGCTGAATCATTCACTATGATTTCCTGAATACCCTTTTAGAAATTTCCCCTGAAAAGATATGACGTACGGAAGACCAATTATATGGATTTCCTGGATCATTCTCTTCCCAATGTACTACATTTTTCCGCGTGCCCAAGACGCTGGATGCAGATAAGAGATGAGTGGTTATCCCTCGCCTCCAGATCATATCGTCTGTTCGCATCGTCGTGATCGATTCCAGACACTATTCGAGAAAGTCTACTTTGATATCTTTCTATATTCCCATTAGTATATTTGCAGCTCTACCCATGGAGTGATGCACACACCGATTGATGTAGTCTGCTTCTTGGTTATTCGCAGCTATCGCATTGCTGCTGACTCCCGTTAAGTCGATTGCATTCTATGATCTGTACTCGACATGTTCACTTTGCCGCTTACCATTAGAGGCAGTTGAATCTCCTCTTACTCCTCTCTGCGATGTCCTAGGCAACCTTGATGGAGTCAAAACTCATGAATAGAATCAATTTTTGTATACTGCACAGAAAAGAATGAAATAGAATTGCAACGAAATATAACTGTAGTGGAATAGGCGCAGTAAAAGAGAGAAACTTAGCTTGTGATAGTTATACTTACCTGGAGATAAGACTTCATTAGACATGCAAATTCGTATGCCCATAATTACATGGACTTTTCGAAAAACGAAGCATCATTGCTAGTATACAAATGGTGATTTCTAAATCGTCTACTGTGAAGCTCTCTCCACCGCCGGAAGTATGGTGCGGATCTACTACATACTATCAAATCCAAGTTATTGGTTGAAAGCAACGCTGGTTCCGACTCAACCGTAAGGATGGCAGCTTCTTTGCAGCAGTGCCATCGTTAACAATGGCAAGCGGCATCTCCAAGGGAATTGGTCAAGTTGGTGTGTACGATACTACGGTGTAAATGCCCTAAGGCTTATGTAAAGTAAAGTCTTGCTCCCCGAGTTGGGACCCAAGACCGAATGACTGTGCATTCAATACCCAAGACAGGTGAAACCAATCTCAAAATGTGATATTTTAATATAAATTGACTGATAAGCCAGGGTCATTCGGTGGATAAGGGTGGTCCTGAGAGAATGAAAATGTGGAAGCTGGTTCTTATCGGTAGATAATGTCGGATGAGTGACTCGAGCAGAGCGTGTGTGACATGTGCCGTTCACGTCTCCCGAGCCATTTGTTGTGATTGGGTCACCATGCTGGTGGGAATACGTTATGGAGCTTTGATGGATCCTTTGGGTGTTCCTGTGAAAATTATTTTGATACTCTATGTTTCCAGATTGATACTTCGACCAAATCTAGCATATAATTCAACCTTCAGTTGTGTCATTTCCTCCCTAATTGTGCTAAGCTTTTCCTCGACCAACGTTACTTCCTCCTCGATGTTCTCCGTGGATTTCCTGAGGAGTTCTTGGACTTCCGGTAGTGGTAATGAAATAAACGAATCTCCGATTTTGTAGCTTCAAGATGTTAAGTCAGCATGATTCAACAAATGGTCTTCGTATCAGTTGGGGGCGGGCGATGGCAATTCCTACGGTATCATGTCATCTTCGTCTGCCAACTCAAGTTCCCCCGAAACATCGTCAAGGTCCTCCTTTTCTTTCTGTATAACAAGACGGTTAGAGAAGGTTCGCTGCAGATTGATAGTCGCATTGTTTTGGTCGCGCAAAGCTCGACTATACTGACATGTTTCGACTTCAACTCATCTTCTAGTCCAATTTCTCGTTGATGTAAACGACTGAAACGATTGATTTTGTCTTGATCTTCTCTTCGTACTTCGACCTCATCTGCGCCAACTGCTGCTTCGTCTTCTTTTGATAACTGAACCATAAAGTTAGATGAGTGTGCTACCAGGAACAATACATGAAGCGGGAATGTTACCATACGGCGTTGCATATTTGCAATTGTAATTTTGTGGAAAATGTTCTGGGAGATATCTGTGTTTGCGAATTGTAGATAGGGTAGAGTAGACTTTCCTTATGCGTGGTGGGGTGGTAGAGGGACGGAACCACAGTGAACCTCGAAAGGAAAGCTGTTCGATATTCAGCCTTAGGCATTCAGGCTGACACCTTCAGCTATTCATCCTAAGAAAGATTAATATTTCAATAGCAACCCCTATAGTAACAAAGTTATTACCTATAACAAAATAAAATTCAATATAAATGCCTATATATATTTTTTTTAGATGTATATAACAATATTGATATACTATTTTGTAATATATAAATAGTTCAATTTATTACTAATAAATATAGTATATTTAAAATATAATCTATTTATTATTAAATTTTAATAGAAAAAATGAAAATGAAAAACTTTAAGGGGATTTAGAACTTTCAGAATATCCAAGTAGAGTTTTGTATTAATACGAGTTATATTATAGAGAATAGCTATATTATTAGTTACTTTAAGAACTAGAGAAAAGTGATTATAGAGATATATAAGATTGATTGATTTAGAGATTGATTAACGTGGTTTATATACATGTGGGCTATATTATTATGTGGGCCACTTTCATCTCAATTTATATATTCAAATCTATATTATTCAATAATTATTGATTCAATTGATTGAAACTTTTAAGAATCTAATAATCTAGGATCTATTATATTATTTTAATAGGTTTTTGTATTATGCTTTATCAATTTATATTTGTTATAGTATCGATTAAAACTTTCTTTTCTATTAAAGTTTTCCTTATTTTGATATTTGTTATATCAAACCTGAATATCAATCTTTTTTTGAAATAATATATTTATTGTATTTTATTCAATGAGTACTCTTCCATATTATAATTGAGTTTTTTTTTGTATGTCGATATTGATTTAATACTTCATTTGCTTTTTAAAATATATAGTTTTCTATATTTAAAAGTATATTCTTATATACTAATCTCTTTATATTCTTAACTAAAGCTAATATAATATCAAATATAAATATAGGGGAGCTTAATTGATAATAAGCTATTCGAGATTTAATTAGTATTGATTGAAAGAAAGCTTCTGTGGGGTTATAAGAAGTTCGAGAGATCTATGAATCTAAATTGAAAGAGGGAGGAGTAGGTATATGAAAACGAATATCGAATTTAGAAAGCACAACTTCAGAATCAAATAGAATTAATCCTACTCCTCGAAACCCAGATTTTATATTCTGATTCGTAATTGATCTTTTATATACAGTTTTGAAAGCTATAAAGAATTCGATTTTCGATATATGATTGATATAAGCTCTTATAAAACCTTCAATTTGAATATCATATTTTTATTTTAAAATACTAAAACAGTCTATATCAAGAAATTGGGTTAAATGATTTGAATACGGTGGTAGACTTATATATATAATATCATTCTCCTTATAATAGTTTTGGAATAGTATTGATTCATAGCTTTCATACCTATCCAGTATTAATATATATCGACTTTGAATTCGATTTTTTATATATTTATCAAAGTATTTCAATTATTCTAAGTCTGTTTTATTATTTGTTTATTCATTGTTTATAGGTTTAATAATCCAATCTATAGGAAAACTAATTTCTGTATATCAATTTGAAAGATATATTTGCTCTTATATTACCAAAAATGGAGATATAATATCCCCGATAGTATTTTTATATATAATTGCTATCACCTATTCTCGATTACCTAATTATATAGCTTTGATTCTATTAAATCTCTTAGAATTAATAACAACCATACTAATATTTATAATCCCTATTATGAAACTGGTTTTGTTGAAATTCTATAAATTGCAATCGAGAATACCAAATTTAGTTTGTATATTCGAAATAAATTAGAATCAATTCTTAATAAATTTAGGATTCTTATAAAGAGCTTTTTGAAAGTTATAAATATAATTGAAATATATTTTGAATTTTATATACTGTTTTATGAATCGATATATTTATTGTTTATTAATCTTTTTTATACTTTACAATTCAAGAATATAATTAGTTATATTTTCTATCGCTTTGTATTTGGATACAAAACTTTTCGAATCTAAATCAATTATATATCAAATAATAATATCCTCTTCTAATTCTAAAAGATTATAGGATTTGTATTGATATTCAGTATAAGGAGTAAATCCGTCTATTCTATACTGAATCGTAGTACATAGTATATTATATACTCTAACAACTTTTCGAATACTTAGTTTTTTGTCTTTTTATATAGCCTCGATAGTTAAAACAAGTCGTGCTTCTTTATTCGTAGTTTCCATAATAAATGATAAATATATTGTATATTGAATTGAGTGTATATGAATTGAGGTAAAAGTAGCCTATATAGTGATATGGCCTATATACATATGAACCACGTTATAGTAATCTATCCCCTTGTATATATATAGATATAGATAATGTAATATCTAATAGAGTAATAGTAATCTATAGATCGGCAAAGACGAAGTTCTATCTATACGTGGTGCCAGCTACAAACCTGAGAGATAACAGAAACTATAGAAGAAGGTGTTGTAAACCTTCTATTCTATATCGTTATCCTTTCTAAAGCCAATAGGACTCATATAATAAAGATTTGTCTCGAGGCAGATAAAAGATTAAGGCTAGTGAGATCTTGAATGATATAAACAATGATAACAATTAATGGTGAAGTATATAATAAATCTATCTTAAAGGACACCTGTTGAACTGAATATATAGGAATAGTGAGTAGCTTACCTATTAGATATTCTTTAAGAGATTCTAATTCAAAGAAGATATTTATACTATATAGGGCATTACAGTTTGGTTATTTGTAAATTATAATTAGTAAGGATTAAAAGAATTAAATCAATCCAATTGAATAAAAGGTTGGATAGACAATAGAGATTTGAAGAAGATAAATCTTTTTATAATTTGTTATTATTTCGACATCGTTTTTCACTATTTTTCAATATATTTACACTTTTTCCAAACATCTATCCTTATACAAATCGATTCATTTTTCTTTCACTCGATTAGAACAGACAATAAAACTTTTATATATATATAAGGCTTACTACCCCTATTATAATAAATCAAAACCCACCTCTTAGTACCCCCAAATAATATCTACCAAACCACTCCACTTTCCCTCATTATTATATTCACACACTCCCCGCTATAATTAATATAACAACCTATATCTATACCCCTTTCTATTTACAACAAAAAAAGCAATCGTTTTCCTATTTCTAGTAAGCCTACAATCTCTAAAGGCGTACATCTCCCTACCAAAAGATAATACATATCTATAAAGGGGTATCCAATCCCTAGCCTTAATAATAAATGTCACGGAAATCCCCGTATTATATATATCACACATTTACATGTACTGATATAATACAATCTACATCCAGGATTACATATAATCAAATAACAGTATAGTATATCCACTTATTTCATTAGTGGATTATATATTCTATTCCTCCATTTATATAGCCTAGATATAGATCACTATTCCCTATTAGGCGACTATATCGCTTATATCTATATATATATAGGGGGATAGATCACTATGATTAATCCCTAAGCTAATCAATCTTATATATCTTTATATACACTTTTCTCCAGTCCTCAAAGTGACCAGTGACGTAGCTATCCTCCGTGATAATAAATGAGCTTATTTAAAAAATATAAAAGAATCTAGGTTTTCCCTAAAAGGTTTTACTAATATACGTGATAGTACTCTTTCTGTATTGTAACTCTAGATTCTAGTCATATCTGAATACTCCTAGGGAGGTCCGCCACAGATATTAAATAATATAAATAAATAAATATTATATGTATACGGAGGCTAGCATTATAATAACTATCATATTAAGACTATAGAATTAAGAGATAATATATCTCTTAATGATTAATACTAAACTAATGTATATAAGGATAATGAATCTATTTAATATACTCCTAAATCAATATTCTTATCATTACATATTAAATTGATACCAAATTGAGTTCTCCTAACCTAAATAAACTTACAAATCTTTTATATAATACTATTTTCAATAACTTTGTAAAGCTATTTACAATTATATCTTTTGTAGGAATATATTCTATCTTAACATACCCCTTTGTAATTTACTATTGTATATAGTGCTATTGAATATTAATATACTTTATACATTAATAAAACTCTGGATTCTTAAAAAGTATAATTGAGTTTTGATTGTCACTATAAAGTTGTATTATTAGAGTATTAGAAAAAATGTAATTGAGCTTTTTGAGTATCTTCCTTAACTACACCACTTTATATATAATATATACCAAGTTATAGTATTCGAATTTAGTTGAGGAGAATATAATTATAGTTTGTTGAATTAATCACTAAAAGATTGGTCCCCTACTAAAAAAGAAATAGTATCCCGATGTTGAATAATATATATATAGATCCCCTATATATGTTACGGGAGCTGCCTCTAGGGTCACGTGGAAGTGTCTAGAGATCTCT
>JBBMOJ010000371.1:0-41337 GCA_038090695.1 Sclerotinia spermophila | reverse complement strand
CGAGAGATCTCTAGACACTTCCACGTGACCCTAGAGGCAGCTCCCGTAACACCTCCCTTACAAACAAACTCCTATTACAGCATTCTTAGAATCACAAGATTGAATTTATATCAGACAAAGAATCTCTATATTAGAAAGACCACTTAATATCCCTAGCCGAGCTTTAAATTGTTTATAAATAGCTCAATGATAACCTCAATAAAGGATTCATTTGTAAATCCCACTTTTAATCGATTACCCTACTCCTCTTTACTACAAATCCCAAAAGGGGTGTTCGAATTTACTAAAATTATTATGGATTAAATAATATTATTATTAAGAATTGATATCCTCTACTATTGATTAAGGAGATCCTCGATATTCTATACTATACTAAAATTTATATAAAACTAGATATTATTGCTGTATTCAATAAGCTACGAATTATAGAAAGCTATAAATAGAAAACCGTTTTTACAATTCGCTTCAGTCTATTCGAATTCCTAATAATGCTTTTCAGCCTTTATAATACTCCCACTTTATTCCAGAATTATATCAATTATATTCTTTTCAATCTTTTAGATAAGAATTGTATAGTATATCTAAATAATATCCTAATCTATTCTGAGAATATTATAGATTATCAAAAACAAATCCACAAAATCGTTTAAAGACTTATCAATACTGGTTTACAAATCGATATCAATAAATACAAATTTGAAATAAAAAGAATAAAATACCTCGGCCTAATTATTACTCTAAACGATATCGAAATAGATTCTGATAAGATTAAAACTATCCTCAAATAGAAATCGTTAACAAAGCTTAAAAACCTTCAATACTTTCTAGGATTCACTAACTTTTATTAACATTTCATTTGTAATTTTTCTAAGATTATAGAATCGTTGAATCGTTTACTAAGAAAAAAGAAAATATAGAATTAGACTAATAATTAAGAGAATGTTTTTAAAACATTAAAACAAGCTTTCATTTCTGCCCCAATTCTTATAATATTCGATTACTATTATTATACAATTGTTGAAATAAACGTTTCGGACTGGGCTACAGGTAGTATCCTTTTACAATATAATAATAAGGGCTGACTACACTCAGTCGTATATTTCTCCTCGAAATATAATATTATTAAATATAACTATAAGATTTATAACAAGGAATTACTAGTTATTATTAAATTATTAGAAGAATGAAGATCCGAGTTATACAGAATACAAAAGCTATTCGAAATTATTATAAACTATAAGAATCTGGAATATTTCATATTAATAAAAATACTGAATCAAAAGTAAGCTAGATAAGCTGAATTCCTATCTGATTTCAACTTTCGTATTATATATCGATCTGACTATAAAGCAGTTCGCTCCAATACACTAAGCCGAAAAGCAAAAGATCGCTTTATATATATAAATCCCAATAATAACCGAATCAAGAATCGATTATAAACAATTCTCTCGAAAAGAATATTCGATATTATTATATTTAAGGATTTTATTCGATAAATAAATAATAATATCAATCTTATTATAGCTTCTATAAGTATAATTATCCCTAATACCGAAAAACCAATCAATAACTTTATTAATAGAGTATACAAATCATTCGAATTGATTACTATTATATACAAAATACTTTAGAATCCAATTACCTATTATTAACTATTATCAATCTAAAAGAATCTCTGAATCGTTCTATAAGATTATAAATTAATCAATAATAAAATCTTTTATCGAAATCGCTTTTTTGTTTCTCCCTCCACTGAATTCTATATACAAATTATATATCAAATATATTTTATTAAATCCGTTGGATATCCCGGCCAAATAAAAACTATTAATCTAATCTTCTATATTTATTAATAGCCTAATATATCAAGGGAAATCGAAACTTTTGTATAAACCTACCAACTCTATTTCCGAACTAAAGCCTCTCACTTTATTGCATTTAGATTTCTAGAATCCCTACTAATACTATTTCGCCTCTAGTCTGATATCTCTATTGATTATATTATATTATTATTAATCAGCGAATATTATAAAAAAAAGTATTAATATATTATTATAATTATCTATTATCTAATAAAGATGTGTTATTTTATATCAATTGTAGAACTATCTGTAAAGGAGTTTGCTGATTGTTTTATTACGAAAGTTTATTATTTATATAATACTCTCAACAATATTATTTCCAATAGATATTTATAATTTGTTTCAGAATTCTGGAAACACTTATCGGAATACCTATCAATTGCTTTGAAACAATCCTCCTTATTTCATTTAGAATCCAATGGTTAAATAAAAAGAATTAATATAATAATAAAACAATATCTTAAAGTCTTTATGAATTTCCATTAGAATAATTAATATAATTGGCTTCTATTTATAGAGTTTATATTTAATAATACTATTTCAGAGATTATAAGTATATCCCTATTCTTTATAAATTATGGTTTTTATTTACAATTTAATATCAAGCCCTCTTTATTTGTATCTCTGAACTTATTATATTAAAGGAAATATGAATTCCTAAAAGCTAATGAGATTATAAATCGGTTTAATCTTATTTTAACGAAATTGAAAGCTCTTATTGTTTAGTTTATTCAAAAATACAAGGATTATATTAATAGGATTTGTATTAATATTCTTTTATATAAAGAAAGTAATAAGGTATAGATTAATATTAAGAATATAAAGATTAATCACTTAATAAAAAAAGGTAATAATAAATAGAATAGTTTTTATAAAGTTTATAAATATATCTATTTATTGTAATTATTTATTAGTTTTAAGATTTTTCCTATATTCTATAATTTATTATTCTAATTGTTCTATTACTTATTTGAATTAGTTAATTAAAATACAATCAACGAAATTGAATCCTATTAGAATCAAAGCTATATTCTCAAAAGGGATAATAAAACAAATGAAGAAATTGAATAATAGGAATTCGATAAATTCTTTAATTACTATAATAAGAATGGATTTTATTATCAAATCAAATAGAAATACTATTTAGTATTCTAATAATCCATTAAAAACCTTTATAATCAAAAAGATATAATTATTACTTTTCACCTAACTAATCTAAATAAGCCGAATCCACTTATATAAATAGGATTCAAAAAACTTATCAATTTTAGTACTCTGTTGATATTAATATCAAATACACTTCCAAAACAAAACTAGAGCAAATCTAAAAAACTCTAATAATTAATTACTACTCTAAAAAAGATTCATTTTAATCCAATAATAGAAATTAGAGTATTTTAATATTATTTTTATTTTTATAGAAGTTATATATATTACAATTATAGAATTAATCACTTTAAGTAGGGAGTATTATTATAATACCAATTATATATTCTGTAGTTACTTTTATACCTTAAATATAAATTACTAGTATATCCTATTTCCTATAAATAGGACCTCTCTCTTCCATAGCCTTCTACTCTTATAGTATAATATAAGTCTTTACCCGTACCCTGACATGGGCAATTTGGGATTATAAAAAGTTAGTAATTGATTCGATCAATGAAAATATGGTTTGTGTAGTAACGAAATAGGCAGTGGTTGGATTGTTAAACAAATTGATGAAATCAGTAATATCGATTTCAATAGAATTGATAATATAATTCAAAAAAGGATAATACAGGACTAGGCTAGATACTAGATTAGATACAGATATTAATACAAATACAATCATATTTAGAATACTCTTAGGGTTGAAATAACTAAGTAGAGTTTCTAAACAATAGTAATGAGAATGTATAGTTGATTAATAATAGATACAATCGGTATAATTAATATACAACTTTAATAGAATTAATTAAATAAAGTTGTAATAGCTTTCTTATTGATAATATAAATTATTAAGATATAAGTAAAGACTTATATTATATTATAAGGGTAAAGGCTATAGAAAAGAGAGGTTCTATTTATAGGAAGTAGGATACACTAGTAG
Organism: Sclerotinia spermophila; assembly: GCA_038090695.1. Lineage (NCBI taxonomy): Eukaryota > Fungi > Ascomycota > Leotiomycetes > Helotiales > Sclerotiniaceae > Sclerotinia > Sclerotinia spermophila. The sequence continues at coordinate 37,383 of JBBMOJ010000371.1, read as the reverse complement.
TCTATACTTGAGGTACGAAGGCAACTACAGAATATATAGTTGGCGCCGTGACAAATATAATTATTAATTAAGATTTCAGGAATCGATTGATATAGGTTTTATAGATTTAAAATGAAAATGAAATTTTTTATCAATTATATTAGAATCTTGATTTAATTATTATAATTTGACTTTAATACTTATTTTTTCTATATGTGTTTTATACTTATAATATTATTATATTCAATATTAATTTTAATTTTATCACGGAAATCCCCGTATCACGTGTATCACATATTCACGTGTACTAACACAATACGATCCACATCTAGGACTATATATAATCAAATAGCAGTATAGTATATCCACTTATTTCATTGATGGATTATATATTCTATTCCTCCGTCTATATAGTCTAGATGTAGATCACTATTCCCTATTAGGCGACTATATCGCCTATATCTACAAATATATAGGGGGATAGATCACTATAATTAATCCCCAAGTTAATCAATCTTATATATCTTTATATATACTTTTCTCCAGTCCTCAAAGTGACTAGTGACGTAGCTATCCTCTGTGATTAATCTTAATAATAAATCTTTGAAGCTTAAATCAATCGATTCCTAGAGTTTTTATTAATAATTAGCTCTTTTTTTATTTATTTCATAAATTGATTTAAGGTTGTATACTAGATTAAAAAATTACTTAATATTATAAATATTAGTTGAGGTTATATTAGTTATAAATCCTGATATTTGAGGTATTATATATTAATAAGATAAGATAAGAATTTCTTTTTTTTTTTTTTTCAAATTTCTCAATAACTTCAATTTCAATAATTAATTATACAACAATTATTAGAACTAGAATCTTAGAAATAGTATTATTAAAATCAGTTCAATTAATAGTATAATCTTAGAATTTAAAATATCAATATTTAATAAGATTTGAAAATATAATGAATTTAAAAAGTTTGGAAAAAGAGATTTTATTATAAACACACTACTAAATACTAAATACGCTTTCAGCTCAAGCAGAAATCTATTTTTAGTATAATATCCAAATGATCGTTATCGGCCTCGGTAGAACACCAACAATTTCTTCCCCACCTTCCTTCTTACCAACATCAACAACATCATCGCTTTCATCCTTAAACATTGACAACACCTATGATGCCTTGGAAAATATCTCATGATTAAGATTTGAGTCAAAGACTCATCGTAATTTTGCACAGCGCACAAGGTATGATGCAAGGCTACGACATTCCAAAGTTGGAAGATTCCAGGGTCGCGGTTGCGGTTGTTTGATTGATCGTGGTCGTTGGAGTAGGAAGTTAAAGCTAGGCACGATCTGAGAGACCGCCGGGGATAACGAACTTGATTCAAGTGAGTCAATGAAGATATATTATCAGGATATTATTTTCGATGGCCTGTGCGTCTACAAAGTTGCCTGTGCAATGATTTCTTTGATCATGTTGAAACGTTCCTATAGTATAGTAATTGGAGGGTTCATGATTCGAAATAATAGAGTCTTGTTTAGAAGAATCTCAACAAAAGCCACCGAGACTTGCTTCAACATGAGGACAATGAGCAAAGAATTGTTCTTCGGTATTACTCCGCCTCGTAATTCTTGGCCGTCGCTGTCTCTGAGATTGTTCGGATATTGCTTGTTACTTTGGCGATGGCACAGAGAAATGAAGAAATGGTATTTTCGTATATTATTGAGTAGGGGATCCCCACAATGAAAAGCATCCTGCTCGATATCTTTACTATACTAGTATTTCACATTTTATTCCACATTCATTTTTCTCCTCACATTCTTTTGTCTTTCAGACACGCAAAGATATCTGCACGTATCTATTCGAAATGAGTATTAGATCTGGCTCTGCTGTGCAGATACACGAACTTGGGGTTGGATGTATTTTGTGGCTGCCACCATACAATCCCTTCGATAGAGAAACCTCTGGCCCCGTTTGTCAACGCCACTGCCGCAGAGAAGGGCACTCGCTAGATATTCCCGGATTTGATCATCCAGTGGTTGTCCTGAATATTTACAACCGAAATGGTTCGAATCCTTGGATTCGATTTCTTACAGTACGTTCTCCGAGAGAAATAATCCTCCATGCCGTTAACATTAATTTTTAGTTGAGTTCACGAGACTCATCGAGCCATGGATACTCTACTCCACTTAGACATGGTAACTCTGCTCAGGTTGGAACAAACTACTCGCTTGAGAGTCGCCAAAACCTATCGACGGCAAGTCATTTTCAAGTAACACATACTTTTGAGCTCCCATTGTCAAGATTTACCACATATAGCTGGGGACAAGCAGGCCCATGTGATTATCGACTTACTACTAGATCATATCTGCGTCTGATGGAAAGATTAGATCTCCAGGCCGATATTTTCCGTCCTACTTCGTATATCAATAATGGACGGTTCTGAACTCCACCAGCTCCACAGCCACTTACTCAATAGCTATCAACCGCGAACTAGCGTTCTCAGAGTAAGCTGTACGATCAGCTTCTTTGTAACATATGTATCAACGGAATACGGATACCGAATGTTACTCTCGTCTTGAGCTACACGATGATGATGAACATAAATCATCAGAGGAGTGAGTGATTGAGATCATAATTCGGGGCTACGTTGTGTAATATTGCGTATTATATTCTGGAAACGCCATGGGTGTTTGCTGCAGGCAGTAAATATCTTCCATGTACAAAATTACAATTACCATCATTCTCAGAGTTGAACTTATCGTGCTGTTGATAACTCTCACCTGGAATTCTAAATTCTTGAACTTAAAATTTTAAGGATTCTAGGGTTGCAGTCATAACTGATTGCTGATTTGTGGTTGAGACGGAAAACGAGGATGCAGAAGAAGAAAGACGGAAAAATGAAGCACTAATTGCTGGTACCTGATTGACGAAAATTGATGCATCGAAGTCGAGTGACCTTCCTGTTCTATAGTTTCAGTGTGGAAAAAGTGTATTGTTTTGCCAAGAAGTTTTGTGTGAGATCTATGAAAGACGTTTCAAATATCTTCCAGAGGTTCGAGAAGGGGCACATATCGTTCATGAGTACAACAATCAACATCATCAATACAAGGAGTTCTACGGGAAGATCGTTGTCGAACCTTTGAACCAATGTTGAGGCAATGATTTCTCGTTTCATAAAATTACAGATGCTGAGCATAGATGAGTCGAAGTATGGGAAACAATAAGAACCATCTGTTTCATCGAGTGATGGTTATTTGCGGGTATATATCGAGCAGCTTCTCGGCGATTATTTCGTGTTCTTCATTTTTGGTGGAGGGAAATGTAGTCAATATAAGTAGGTTATAAATACTCCAAGTTCACGAGATGACATGAGAGCAAATTATTCGAATATCTCCAGCAAACGTATACCTTCGACTGCCTCTCTCAGCTATTATTCATACTATTTGCCCTCCATATCTCCGGCTATCTACCTGTCTTTACAGAAATCTTACCTTCAGCGACCTTTATTCGCCATAGTTAACGTTGCCATGGTGCCAAAAATCAGCATAAAAAAGCACGAGCTTGGTGCACGCTGCATTGTAAAATTACACAAACAGAGTTCCCAAACTATCTGTACAGCTATTTGTTCGAGAGATCGTTGCCCAAATTTTTGCAAGCAGTGTCTGAATGGGTGTGTTGATACTGCAAAACATTGCAAATTGGAGAGGGGGTCTTACGGACATCCAGTTTTGGTTTTAGGTGTAAGAGAAAGGACTGGTCGAACCTATGTTACATTTGTCATTGTGAGCTCAAAAATTCTTCACATATATCAATCTTTGATTAACTAACTCGGATACATAGATTTCAGCTCTAGGAAGCGAGTTTCCTACCTTTAAGAAATTCTTGGAGAAACGCGGTTGCCTCATCGAAGATCCAGAATCGCTCACTCCTTGCTCCTTCGGTCCGAGAGCTCGCTGGCAATACGAAGAAGAAAAGTATGGGTTGAAATACGCTGTTGAACCTAGTGGGATAAATTTCACAAAGCGTTGTTACCTCCAACTTCAGCACAGGTATACTCTCGGCATTGGGTCTTTCGTCACATTCTGGCCTAAAAATCATCCTGGTACTAAGCATGCTTACGGCTTAAGATTCACCGAAGAATCTTATAACAAAGTTATGAAGAAAATCGGACTAGAAAAAGAGAAGTTTGTTCCAACTGATGATCTAAAAAGGGGAGGAGGAGGTGTTACTGGAACCACAACCACTCTTGGTACAGGGTTATTGCCTTCATTCGATATTGACAAGCGTCCTACCGTACTCAATACATATTATTCCGCACTGGCCCAAAGGCGTAAGGCATCGAGAGAATAGTTCCCGATTTTGCTTCTGATCAGCATCCATTCCAGGCACGACATCAGTGCTTGTTACGATACGAATGAACTTACTTGAGATACGAGGGACATATCATGCTATAGCAGGGTTTTCGAAGCGATAGAATATCTGAGCTTGAGACTTTATCATATTGCTGTTCCGGTGCCCGATTCCTCTTCGTCGCAACCCGTCAGTTTGATGGTAAGTTTACTACATACGCTCATGTTAGTCTAAGTAAAACATCTCAATGAACTCAGTTCACCCCCAAGTTCTTTCATGGATCTTACTGCAAAAGTTTTGACACTTTGTGTGGTAATCATTGCAGATGGACCATGAGTAAGAATCTCACCGGGCTTTTGTTTTTCATTGATATAGAAGCTGTTAGTAATCTAGCCCTGTTATTGAAGAGGATAGAGTAAATCGATTCCCGAGGAAATTCTGGCTTCTATACTTAAACCTAACTCCCATCTCTATAACAAATTGAAACATTATTGAAAATTTGCAATTAATGGTTTTTATCGGAATAAATCAAAATGGATACTATTCCTTGTGCAAGATAGAACTATATCATAGACTTTCATTATCAAAGATAGAATTGAACCATCAATTTGTTTGGCCTTTTGTTTGAAAGTGGAAGTTCTGTTGATTTAACTTTGAGATTTGAGATTGGGTTCACTTGGCCAACGGTAGTACTGACTAACCGCACTCCCAAACCTTTTCATCGTCCGCATGACAGATATTTCATGTCTTTTCTGATAGCCTAAGGCTGGCCCATCGAGATGATTCGTGGCCTAAAATAAAAAAATTGACAGGCACCATTCATGATGGCCAGGAAGCTTCTCCCGAAGATGTTTTGAGTTGAAAATACTAGGCCGTGATTGATCAAACTCCTTTTCCTCTTGTCAATCTCGGTCATAAAGGTCTACTGGCCTTGCGCCCAGCCTTATTTCTACAGTCAGAAGTTTGTGGCCACATCTCAGCCTCGCGATTGGTATGACCTGGGATGACCATAAGCGCCAAATCCTCCGAACCTAGCAAGCGGCACCCAACCAATCACTTTACTTCAAATAATTGTTCTGTATGCGTGATCAAGATTTTGTTATGTTGGTTGGGTCTGTCCACGAGATCTCGCGTTGGAACATTTCATTATTCCCACAAACATGAGGCTGAGGAGAAGGATTGCTGTCTTAGTTGGGTTTGGTAATGCTTAACAGGCAATGAAGAGATAAAAAGTGCTTATACTCTTTGCAAACTGTTTGATTTGATGTGCACCTACTAATAACAGGCTTTCATCACATCGTCGAACTATATCATTCCTGACCATCCCACCTACAAACCAAAAGGTAATTGCACACCAGTGAGTTGCAATATTTCCTCCTCGTCGTTCTTTCCTTATCTTTTACGATGGCTATCGCGAGCTTCCGCGAGTCAAAGTCTACTAAATCCCTACCTCCTCCACCAAGTGACGAGAACTGTCCTCGGCCAAAAGTACGATCGGGTGACTTATGTGTTGCGTGCATTGTTTGGTTACCTTCAGACGGATTTGATAAAAGCATAAAATGTTGCAAAAGGAATTGTTGTGGGAAGGGGCTTGGAGAAGATGGATATAATAATCCGGTTGTCGTTCTCAAAATCCGACAAAGAAAAGGCTCAAGTATACGCGGAGATCTTATTTGCTACGTTGCTACTGTACGTTTCAATCACTTTCCCTAAAAGGCATATATTTACCAGCTGCAGATTACCACTTTTAGTGATATGAATCTGGAAAACTATCTATCGAAATGTCCACACAACTCTGAATTTCAACAATCGTTACCCATTAGTCCTTTCGATCAGGATAGCTGCGTAGAAAGTACACCCTCATGGCTTCTTCGTCTGCAGAAAGGCTCGCTCAAGAAACAATCCTACGTTAATCTTGCTCACATTTTCAAGGTTCCCTCTAGCAGCCTATCTACTTTTGGCTTCCGAAATCATCGAGCTTACAAGCTTCGACTCTCAGCCACAAGTTATAACAGCCTAATGGCTGAAATGGGTCTCCGAAATGAGCCCTACGAAGAAACAGCTTCGCTATACAAAACTGCGCGAGCTCGTCTCGAAACACTTGCTTCTCAGAATAGACAAAGTCCAACTCTGATACCTAAAACAGCTCAGGTATCATTTACCCTGCAAGACGAAATAGATATGGAGAAGAAGAAATACCCCACTACTCCTTTCCCAGTAGCCGCACCCGATTGTCCTCACGCTAAAACTGCTCCGACATCTCCACTTCTCCCATTAGGGCAACGAAGGAACGTCAGGTTTACTTTGAACGAAATACCAAAATCGAAGAGTTTGCTGAACGTTCCACAAGTGCCCGGTTATGGAACGGTCAATAACCAGCAACTACTTACTCCATATCCGATTCAGCCGCCAACTCCAATGACGGCACGTTATCATTCTTTTAGACCGTTTGTTGATCATGGGTGGAAACACGTCGCTTTGAGATTCTTCGCTGGCTGTTTGAGTCTTGGGACAGTATTTGGAGCTTTTAAAATGTTGTGGTCGACAAAGGCCTTCCCTGTTACTTTGTGATGGTTTTCTCATGGCATTTGGTGGCTTTGATGATTGGCGCATATTTTTAGTGGGTTTGGGAGCTGGTGTTTGATAAGCGTTGAAAGCTGTAAATGGCTTTTTGCCTGTGATTGCCAATGTATGAATTATTTTTAGAAACGCTTCAAGCATTCGTTTGTGATGAACATATGACAAAAGAGGAGAGGGGATTTCATTATTTGTCTGCCCCGCTCATCGCTCAAGACACCACTCCATGTAGGAAGAAGTAACTTTGAGTGATTACAGCATACGCAATTAAATGTAAATTACCATCATGTGAAAGATGCATGTATGCATACCCAATTCTTGAAGTCAAGAGAAAGCGCCCGAGAAAAATCCCCCAGATCATGTCAGATACATTTAAATTGTAATTAATTTCATCAGAATTGAATTTGGAGCTATCTCACTACTTTGAAAGCAAGATATCTTGCTCTAATGATTCATTGCCGTCTCGAATCATCATGAGTCCCATGTCGGAAAATGCATGTCATTATCCCCAAACGGCGGCTTATGACCAAACTTGTCAAAATATTGTTGCATCTTTCCATAGTACTCCGATCCCTCCTCACAAAAGGCAAACATCTCCATTCTATTTTTCACTCGCCCTTTATAGTCACTCCATCGATGATAGCAAGCATGTCTCTCGGGCTTTTTTGTCCATTGTATCAGTTGATCGAAATTTCTGCACATTCGAACTTGTTTGTGGCCTATTTTGTTCGGGAAATCGTTCACTGAAGGTCGATTGTTAGATGAAGTCTTTTATACTGTTTGCATGAAAGACTCTGGCGATACAATATATAGTAGATGGAAAGAACATTTAGATCACTTACTAGGCATGGGTGTATCGTCGGCATTGCACATCATATCTTGACGGAGTGCGTCTAGACAGTGATGGACATGGCCGGCAGAACTACCAATCTCACCCCCTCGCTCATAGTCGACAAAAGCTTTGCGTAGTACTTTCTAAAAAGGTCTCTGGTAAGCAGGGTGGCATGAAGAACAGTTTTCTCAATTCTGCGGACCACATCAAGCTTACTTACCAGGCAATTTAATCCATGGAATGCCTTCAAAAAGTAGATTCCTTTTGCTTCCGGATCCCAGGGAAACCGAAATACGGATAGCGGCAGCTGGTACTCAGTTGCCCAGTCATCGTCAAGCGCCACGACCAGTGGGCTTATGTCAATACCGTCCCACATCTCATCCTGAAGGGTATCATTGTTGCTCATATAGTCTGTGTGATTATAGTATATGAGAGGAGTATCGTAAGTAAGACGTGCTTTGGATGATTAGTTCAAGCGCAAGAAGGAACTTTTGAATGAACGCTTTGCGTGTGATAGCATGTAGCTATTTACACCATGAAGCAAGAACATACCGTATCTAGAAAAAGCTAAATCATTCTTTGACGTGGTTGTCTCCTCCCGCTTTATATGGCGAACTAGAAGCAATGTGTTGCTTGATAGAAGACATAGAATAATGAATACCAGAAATTTTGTCATGGGACTAAAAAGTGGTGTAGCCGGGCTGGCTGGATGCTTTCTCATGAGAAAATGCGATTCATTGCCGTCTTCTTCTGTAATTTGATCGTCTTGCAATAAACGGGTCTTCGACTCCATGTTCTTCATGATCCGGAGAATGGCAATGGAGTTTACTGCTCAGTCAACTAATATCAGAAATGTTTGCCTTTCTTGCTGAAGCTGCGAAGAACTAAAGACGCTCAATCAAAAAGTACGGGTATGCCTAGGCCTCACAGAATCCTCAAACTCCCGCACCAAGGTTCTCGGCAAAGCTATTGAGTCGCAATTGTACAGGGTTTCCAATGTTCCGGAATGTACTGGATAGCATCTTTTCATTTTTGAAAGCAGATCAATATTTGGAATGAGATCATCACTTCAGTCTCGTTTCGGATAGTAGTCCGGACCACTGAAGCCCCTGGTTGGGTAGGTCAGATAGTATGCATCTCCATCAAGCAGGCTGGAATTCCTTGGTGGTGGGGGAAATATAAGAAAGAACCTCATGTAGTTGGGTGGCTCTGCTGTATCACCCAGCGCTGTGGTCAAAATCTGCAGTCAGCAATCCAATCCTTGATCAAATGTCCATACACATATGCATAGGTAAGACCACATTGATGCTCAGCGTTTATATTGAATGCAACCTTCCTTTTCGGTTACAGCATTTACGAGCTGCCGAGAAAGTTGTCATTTGCCGAAAGAGTGTGTCGAAGCGATGTTCTCCGAATGAGCCTTTTGGTCGCAATAAGAGTCGTTCAAATCTCCTACAAGACAGTCGTCAGTATCAAAGAAACAAATATTCTATTTTACACACCAGTCGCCAAGAAAAGTGAGTTCCCCTTATCTATAAAGCTTCGCAATCCACTATATGTTCGCATTCTCAACGATAACCTAGATCCAGTAACTCCCATCTCATATCATGCGCTTCTTACCCACTCTTCAGTTCATTGCTGTTATGTTTGCCATCGGTACTTCATGTATGGCAATCAAAACCAAGGATATGATAAGAGAAACTACATCAAACGTTGGCATCATTACAGATGAAGCATTGGGAGATATCGAATGAGTATGGTCTTGTTAATTATTTCTAGTAAGGGTAAGATTTGTCCTAGAAAATCTACGTCAGATACACTTTCCGAGCTGAAGATTTTGAAGTGCTTGCTCGGGTAGAGATACTGATGCTGGAAAGACAATCTGGGTTCTCGTGATTGAGGGGCCTGGTAGTTTGGGATTTTTATTGAGTTGGGGATCCACGTTTCTCGTTGGCTTGCGTCAAATTCGTAGTACTTCCAATATCAGGAGCTTCAGTGAGCATACGCTATATGACCATGATATCATGAGGTCTTTAGATTGTGATATAATGATTTGAGACAATCACGGTTCCATGCGCGTTTCCTATACTCCATGCAGCTTAGAGTCTCATCTGCAGGATTTCAGAGAGATGTCATTGTGAAAGAAGCTGTGGGAATTAGAAAGGAAAACTTTCGAGTCGCTTAGATGAGCATATTTAGGAGTGATTGATTTTCTTTGCGATCGGTTTACACGATCAAACGGCTCTAAAAAGCTATTGGATAGCTTGCGTTTACCAAAAGCCTCACAAAGGCTGCCATGGACGAGTCCGTTCACCTTCCTTCACAACTCCATCAAGCGGTCTCCACACTAAAGCACGACAGTGTCAGAAATTCAACATTCTAAAGGGGCTTCTCTCGAGGCTAGGGTTCAGTAAGATCCAAAGACCAATTGATTAAACTTACTTGCATACCACGGAGGCATTTTAAGTTCATGAGCAAGTTTGTTCCACAAGTCTGACTTGTGGGAAGGAATGAACAAATCGAGCTTCATCACAACTCGATATCCCCACTTCTCGTACAACCGCCTACCGAGTTCATTAGCTTCAATGAAACCTTCTATCCTCATTTCATCAATCCTAGTATTAGCCCATTCCATCATCAGTCCGCCAACACCACGAGACGTGTGATCTGGGTGTACGACCATCATGTATAGTCCTGGATAGGAGGCGGTTAAGTACTCCTCGAGATTATACGGTAGTATGGCAACTCACCGGCATTCCTACCATGCATCCACAAGCTCCTTGGCGTCATGGACTGCCGTATCATCTCTTCACAAAACTCCTTCGCCTCTCCATCCGGCCACCAGTATACATTGGGCTTCGGAATACCATCCGGAAATGGATTTCCATCATGCCATTTCCACAAACAGCCACCGACAATCCTCGAGCTTGCTTTTTCTTCGACAATTATCCAGTGATTGGTTGCAGGATTCGCAGCCATATGCTCTTTCCACAATCGTTCTTTTGATGCAGCGATCCCTGCAGCTCGGTCTTCCAATGAGTAACCGGCTACGGGGAAAAAGATAGAGCTCGATGGCATGTACGGAGAATATTGGGCTTTAAAGATAACATCAACTACCGCGTCCAGCTCCCAGTGGTCGCAATGGGTAGGTTTCGTATAAATATTCGAATACCCATCCCCAAGCTATTATTAATAGGGGACCAATTAGAGGCCCTAATACCTATCCATTGAAAATAACTAAAATCCCTATTAATATCCATAAATAACCATAGATATTTATTACACAAATATATTTGTAATTTATATATATTTTCTATATAAAAATCAAACAAAATGGTTTTATTTTTAATATATATATATTGGATTTTATAAATTGATATATTTTGAAGTTGAAATATAATAATAATCCTTATTCTAAATAAAAAAGATCAATAGATTATACAAGGAATAAAAATCCCTATTATATATATATTTTGGCCATCTAATCTATGAAAATAAGGCTCTAATACCCATAGCCAGCTATTGATTAGCGGGGATAGCTTTTTCTATCCCTATAGCTACCTGTAACCGCAGGTATCTATAGCCAGCCGTACTACCCAAGCCACCCATTGTGACCACTGCCAGCTCCCTTGTCTGGAGTCTGCTCACCGTGTAGATTAACATGATTTATGGTGTAGACTCAACCAAAGAAGTATGTGAGGGCATCTGAAAATAAGAGGTAGGTATCTTCAGGCTCAGGAGAAATTTAAATCGTAAAAATGTTGCATCGGTTTGTCTCTATTACTATAACGGGTTCATGCGCCTTTGTTTTCCAGTCAGCCCTAAGCCCTGTATTTCTTTTTCCCTGTGCCGCCCCCGCAATGTATACTATAGAGTTTCGAGTACTTAAAAGAAGAAGCTATAGCATTAAGCTTATTATCACTAACTACCCCGAGTAGCGAGATCCTTGTATCTATCATATTGCATCAACCAACGGCACATACGCAGCCAGCGAATCCAATTACAATGCTCGGGGGTTCATAGTTGCACAATATGTAGAAATCTTACGACATTCATATGTATGGAACGCTCTGGTCAATTCTTGCGCACTACCTTCATTGAATCTTCCATCCGAGGCAAAGTCACGATAATACTACCTTCTAGGCTTCTACGTTTGGTCACGAGATACTTATCAAAATCCTAGAGAGTGTGTGTTGTGTTGATTCGTTGAGATTAAGCGATTATTTGCGCCCCTTTGACCCCTGTAGACTTGAACAGGCTGGCCAATGCCCGTACAGAATGATATCTCCAGCCCTTGTAGTACAAGGGCTGCTGCGTCACAAATCAAATTCATTTTCAGCTTATATCAATACAAGCTTTGTCTTCGGCCCCTCAATACTGGAAAAACAATTTCGCATCGCCAAAAGCTCCTCTCATTATTTTCCAAGATACTTTGGATCTACATTATAGCTTGTCCTATTAGAGGCTTAGAATAAACAAAACTATACTATCAATTATATCAAACAACAAAGTTCAATATTCTACTTTAATATTTCATTTTAGATATTCTGGAGTCTAGTATATTAATATTGAAGATTTTCATGTGATTTTTCAAAATAGTGTTCTTCGGTCGCTCTGACCATATGCACCATAAGGACTCTTTATCATATATAATGTTAGATGTTAGATTAGATTAGATGTTAGATAGATTACTACCACACTCTCTTTACCACCAGTGCTGCACGGTGATCCGCCAAATGTGCGCCAAAATCCTGTAGAGAACTATCTAACGGCCGTTCCAGGAGCTCTCCACACGAGTGTTTCACTCGTGCATTTCAGTTCTCTGGCGTAAGCTTAACATACGTTCATTAGGGGCCCGGATAGATATCTTGTAGACTGCGTCCGCGTGCTTTCTACCAGCAAAACATTTCCAAGTTCTTCAATAATTTATATCACATCAAAACTTGTACACTAGGTTGGCTATGGCTCATGACCAAGATCCAGGTTATGTACTTGCAGCAGGTGCTGTGTTTTTGGCATTGTGTATTGTATTCGTGTCTTTGCGAATCTTGACAAGGTACCTGCAGAAGACTAAGTTGGGCATAGATGACTGGTTGACTATTCCGGCTCTTGTTAGTTGGCCCCACATTCAACCCCGCCTCGCAACTCCTTGCGTTTGCGAAAGTGGTACTAATCGACGTATAACTTTAGTTGATGGTGATTGGTTGTTCGCTAGTCTTGATCATTGGTATGTTTCAACATCCATTATCTCATTATCGGGACTAACCAGAATTTAGGTGTTGACAAGAAAGTTCTTGCATACCCTACTCCACCACCGAAAGATCTTCAGCACCCTAATGATGAACAAAGCTTTAGCTTTACCACCGTGGAAAAGGTTCGATGCCCATCTCCCGACATCAAAAACGAGACTAATTGTGAGCTAGCTAGAATGGGCCTTCTTCCTCATGCAAATTCTGTCTATGGGTTTTACTAAGCTTGGCTTTTTATTTTTCTTCAGAAGAATATTTGTAACTGGACGTCGATCATACTTTTCAATAGTATCTGCTTGTATCTTGGTGATTATCGTTCTATGGTGTTTGGCATTTTTTCTTTGGTTTCTTTTATCTTGCGACAATAAATTTGCGACTAGATGGACTACAATCAATACACTACACCACAACTGTCCAAGTGACATACGGAGCGACCTTGCACTTGCAATTTCTGACTTTTTGACGGATGTCATGATACTAGGTCTTCCAATTCCAATGGTATGGTCATCAACTTGCCTTCAGATTTGGGAAGAGATTATATTGACTTGTGAGCGGCTTAGGTTTTGAGACTACAAATGTCAACTAGGAGAAAGGTCGCAGTACTAGCTGTTTTTGGATTGGGGTCTATGTGAGCTATTTCTCGAATCATGACTCGAATTTTCATACAGGAAGTTACCACTTACTGATGATTGTAACAGAGCTCTTATAGCATCCATCGTTCGGCTGGCTTTGTTCGTCAATATTACTGGCAGTGAGTCTATAACCAAATATTTACTCTCCATGTTTATAACAAGTTTCATAGCCGGGCTATACTAACATTGTGGACCACAGTTGCATCAGGCAAGATTAAAGATCCTAATGCGGATAATGATTGTGGGTTCACGAGATGCCTACCACTCCTGCATGTAAACGGCTGGACTAATATTTGAATTAGTACTCACGACCCGTGCTCTATTTTGGTCTATGTTAGAGTCAGGTCTTGCACTTGTAGCGTGTTGCTTGCCCTCTCTCAATTCACTGGTTGGGCTACCCGCATTCCGTTCAACGATCGACACTTTTCGAAGTATTACTAGTCTGCGGTCCTCATCTGAACATTACAAGATAAGTCAAGGAAATGATAACTCCCAGCTCAAAGCCGAAAATCAATCGTTGGCTTCTCGAAAAGCTCTAGTGCCAGAGTCTGCTGATTCCGCCGAGATCGAGACATATGCCATGGGGGATGTACCAAAGATTGATCATGGAAGAAGCGCTGGACGAGACCTTATTGGGTTGATAAAGTTGTAGAGCAGCAGAATCACATAGTGTAAATTATTTGCGAGATTTTGAAGGAAAGAAATATAGCTAGAGAGTTGTTGGATTCTGAGAAGTTTGGGTATAGTATGCCTTGTGCTGGATAACTGCTTAAGTAGAAAAATAACTGTTTGTGTGAGAAGGATACGGATGACGTAGTACCCACTTTCGTAGGTTCTAATTGTTAATATTTTATTCTGTCTAAAAGGCTAGTTTATGTACAGGAATAAGTAATCCTTATAATAGGATTGCTACGAGGCTAGCGCTTTCGCTTTCGCTTAGGTATACTAATATAGGCATACAATAACCGTCAATGATTTGTCAGCTTTAAATCAGCTAACCAACAAGGAGATTATGTACAAAGGTCTGAATGTAGTAGGTCATCCCACGTCCCAGCGATGACTCACTTGATGATTGGTGTTTACTCCCTTGTCCACTTTTCTTTGCGCCGCAGATACGCAGAACGATGTGGGGCCACAAGACGGCAGCCGGTACTTGAGTCTTGTCACTGATAGATTATTGTCAATAGGGTCCTACTCCGCTTTTGTCTTCAATCTAGAAAGACTTTTCAGATTTTAGCGCATGTCGGCATCATGAAGGAAGAAAAAGAGAAGTCTGATTATTTGGCTGATACAAGTGTTGGTACTATTATTGCAATTGTACCAACAGTGCCGCCCCTTGACAGTACATTAGTTTCGAGCATCTCCCTGTGGTGGCAGAATCCGTACTTGACGAAGTGATTGTTTCGTTATTGCCATAAATTCTTCAATACTTTCATAATATATTGAATAAATCGTTTTTAATATATTAATCTAATTAATCTTCTTTTTGTATTGACAAAGCTTATTTCAATTAATAGGGTCTTAATGAATTTTCTAAATTTCTTGATTTTTGAAAAGTTAAATTGAAAATTTAGATTTAAAACAACTTTTTATCAAATAAAACCTATATAGATTGAAACCAAATCAGATTATTATTCATATAATATATTCTATATTATATAATATATTATATGAATAATAAAGCTTGTAATTGAAGAATATATCGAAAATGTAAAAGTATAAATAGATCTACTCCCCTTTAAACTTTCAGTTAATACTCCCGCCTATACTTTAGTTCCTATACTTGCTTTTTTAGCTCTATATACACATACCTCTTTATCCATCTCTTTTTAAACTTTAATATTGAAAGATTCTAAAGCTTCTTGGATTAATATTTTCTTTTTTTCTATTAAAATTCAATAATAAACGGATTACAAAAAGTACTGATTTTATTCGTTATTAACGAAATAGGTATTTCGTTAATAACAAAAAGAACTTTAATATTGTAATATACGAAATAGAAATTAGTATAGGGATTTATATTGAATTTCTTTTCGTCTATAATATTAACTTTGCCATCACAGGGTCTTCGAGGCTGTTGTCGACTATGAAGGGCCGAACGATGTGTCCAACCCTAGAAATTGGTCGAAGGGTTATAAATGGAGTCTAATGCTTATAATTAGTTCACTTTCTATGATAACGTAAATTGAATCAACTCCAACTTCATTCTACTGTCGGTGTTACTGACCATTTAATGTAGGAATCTCACCGTACTTATTTGCGCTCCTGCCATACCACAAATCCTGGAAGAGTTTCATTCTCTCAGTGTACTTATCGCGACCCTTATCGTAACAATATGGAACTTAGGAGCTGCTGTTGGCTGTTTATTTATGGGGCCCCTAGTGAAATTTACGGGCGCCGACCCGTTTATAACTTGGCAAACCTGTTGTTCCTTCTCTGTATAATAGCAGAGACGCAAAGCAAGAATGTTGCCATGGTCATTATCTTTCGATGCCTCGGTGGACTCAGTATAGCCACAACAGCTCTAAATCCAACTATCGTGGGTGATTTGTTTAGTGTTGAAGAGAGGGGAGGCGCTCAGTCTTTACTTTCTCTAATGCCCCTGATAGGACCAGGGGTCGGACCTATATTCGGAGGGTATATAGCGCAGGCAGAGGGCTGGCGATGGACCTTTGGTCTAGCTGGTATCCTTTCTGGAACACTAAGCATTTTGTTCTTTCTGGTATACCGTGAAAGTTACGATGCAACGATTCTCAGATGCAAAGCAGCAAGGATGCGCAAGGAGTCCAATGACCAATCTATTCATTCTCGATTTGATCAGCCGGGTTCGAAAACAAATACGATCGTGAACGCGCTTATGAGATCAATCAAGATATTATTCGCTCCTATCTTCACAATGTTGATATTTTCTGTGTGTTTGCTTTCTTCGTATGTATACCTGTTAGCATCGACAATCACAGAAGTGTTTCAAACAAATTATGGTTTCTCGGAAGGTGAAGCGGGGCTCACATTTCTTGGGCTGGCCACAGGCATGGCACTAGGCGCAATTCTTTGTTCTGTGGTGCTAGATTGGTATACAAAAAAGATGAAATTCCTTCATGGCGGCGAAATTAAACCAGAATGGCGTCTTCCCCCGATGACGCTGGAATTCGTGATTGCCCCTATGGGCCTAGTCATTTACGGTTGGACAGCTTACTACCACGTACAATATGTAGTTCCAATCATTGGAACCGCGCAATGTGGATTTGCGACCTACACTGTGGTAGTCCCGGTAACTGTGTATCTGGTCGACATATCAGGAATTTTCAGGGGTTCCGCAATGTCTGCAATGACCATGTCTCGCAATATAATGTCAACCATTTTGCCACTGCCTGGACCACCGTTATACCGATCCTTAGGTTTAGGCTGGGGAAATTCCGTTCTAGCGTTTATTGCTTTATCGTTTGCTCCCCTGCCATTCATCTTACTTAGGTATGGAGAGCGTATCCGGAGCAAATCGCGACTCGAAAACTGGGCGCGTCAGCCTTGAAGCTCGAGTTCGGCAATCAAAATCTGAAATGAATATAGTAGTAGTATTACCTAAAATCTTATGTTTCCTTGGCATGACTTCAAAGCAAAATTAAAAGTTACAATCTCATCGCAAGTCGGACAGTGAGCAACGCTTGTTCCGCGGCTTTGAATTTTCCAATGTCTATGGGTCAACCGTCGGAGCATTTGACAAAGGGTACGCCCCGGCTAGGGAAATATGGATTATCAATCGTGAGGATAGATTTTAGGGTTTGCTGAATGGCAAAGCTGCTTTATTTGAAGTGGCAGATGACTTCAAAGCAATCTCCGAGAGGAAATATATAGAGGCTCTTCAATACCAGCTCAGCCTCAATATCCTTACTGAGCTAGCTAAGAGCGTCGAAATGAATGTCGCGTATGGACAAGTATGGCCTGTTTGGCGAGGAAATCGCTTATCAACGTTTGTCAAAATCTGTATCAACATTGTGATTGAACTGTGAAAAAATCTGTGTGATGAAAGGACCATTCTCGGCTATCAACTTTTCATAAGTGAATTTCTTTCAGTTGCAATTGTCAATTGGGAGTTTTGATATTTCAATTCATCTGCTAATAGTGAGAATTACATTGCATGAGATCACCAAAATGTAGTAGAATTTGCTTTCCAAAATACTTCTGACAAAGTTAGAGTTAGGCGATAGATGAGAAGACAATGTTAGAGGTATAGGAAGTGTAGTGCTCCGATCAAAGTGTAGATTGTGCAATTATTTGAGTCCAAATCTCTGATATGCTTCGGGGAACTAGGGGCCTAAAATTAGTTGAAATATCAGATGAAAGACTTAAACAAGCCAACAAGCCATCCTGCCGACAAAGAAGTAGGAGGAGAGACACATTTCCTTACAACTCCTCTATATAGCAAACAGCCTCCTCTTTGACTAACAGTCTAGATTCCTGTCTACATAGCCGAACACCATCTGTCATTTCTGTAGACAAAAAATCTAGACGCGTGTTTGAACTGTAGATTCCCCTCGCTAATTCACCACAATAGCAATCCCAACCAATATTCACCCAATTTTGTTTATACAGCAGCCAACTACCGTACGAATTGAACATGTGTATTCACTATGGCTAGGTTCTTTGGGTAAGACTGAAGAGTTTTTCATCTTTAAAGTCATCGACTCTTCGAACTTTACAACAACCACTTTTAAACCACTATCTTGACAGTTCTGCTCACACAACAACTACAAGACTACGAAGGTATCTTGTTACTTTGAACACATTCCAAAGGCCTTCCTCTTCAGAAGATAAATTCCGTATCCTCTTAATATCATTTCAATTCATAACCATATCAAAATGGCTGACCAACAAGACAACTATGTTGACCCTTTTACTGCGAATTTGGCATCAGATCTATCACCAATGATACCTAACGCCCTGAGTACGCAAGATCAGAATGGTACTTTGGATGAAAACGTGCAATATGCGCAAAACACGCCGTATCCTCCATACCAATATGGTCAATTAGCCACCCCTGCCCGCACACGATACCAGAACGGCTGTCATTCCTATCGAGATCCAGACCAAGCCACGCGGATTCCTTCATTACATGGATTCAATTCCACACCCAGTCCTCTTCATCGGCAGCAACTCAATGCTACTCATGCGAATAATCTGCAACAATACCAAGGCATGAACACACCTCGATACAATGCGTTTAGTCGTGTAGATAGCTCTTTCCATCAATTCGCTTCCGTTGAGCAGAACAACAACAACCAAAACTGGCGAACTGATCTAGGTCCGCAAGCATATATCAATGGTAGCAATAAGTTGTCCCAGCTTTCTCCGGCCGCTCAAAGCTTTCATCCATACAACAATACCTTCTGCTCAGCTAGAAATGGTGCCGTTAGTAATCAAGGAATGCCACAATACAGCAACGCTGTAGATTGGGTCCCACCAGCGGCATCCGCGATATATGGAGGTCCTTATATGACGACCTTCAACCAGTTCTCGCCTCCCCCTTCCATGAGACATCAACTGGGTCAAGTAATAACAAGTGCCCCAAGCCCAGGTACACCACAGCAGAGAATCTTCGACCCAAGAATACCACAATCAACATCAGCAGGCATGTCTGACAGGAGTGGCAGTGCCACTCCTGAAAGCGACGACATTGCCATCCAACGGAAACCAGCGATGATACCCAAGAAGTACCCTCTTCATGCCGAGCATATACTACCCGGGTCTATTGTCTGGTTGTCCAACTACCAAGAAGGACACGAGCCCATCACATGCGTCCAGAACCATGAGTGTAACGATAAGGTCAAAGAAAAGGATGGCCGCAATCACCCCGTGATGGTATTGAGAATAAAGCAACGTCGTGGCTCGAACATCATTGGGGATGTCGTACTTGATGTGGCACTGGTAAGTTTTGTCTAGTCTGCTTTCTCATCTTAACTTTCCATAAAACAATTTTTCTATAACCATCCATGAGAAAGTGTTGTGTAACGTTGCCCTTTCATCATGTCATCACGTTCCAATCTGCCAACTCAAAGCTCTGCAGAACCATTGTACTTCTACAAGGATTTGGCTAATCGCTTATAATATTAGATGACGACTCTCGGTGGATTGACCTTGAAAAACTATATCTACAAGCTACGCACACTAGGCCCCGATCCATCAAGAGAATGGTATCTTCGAGAGACCATGCCACTGTCGTGGGTGCCTCAAGAAACACCCCAGCTGAAGGGTGCTAAGCTTGAGACTCTGATGAAATGCGAACAAAGTCAAGAGTTGCAGCACCATGCTGAGTTAAATCAGCGCGGCAACACCTTGTTATTTCTTTCGCGAGGGAGCATGCAGAGACGAACATACATGCGAGTTCACCACATCTACGCGGTTCCCATCAAGCAACTACAAGCCTGCAGTCGATATGCAAAGCTTGCACACATGGTTCGCTTGGATGACTGCGGATATCGAAGAGTGATGGAACGCCTAAACCAGGTACCAGAACCATGGGAATCCAGTGTTGAGAGAAGCGTCACGTCTGCTCCGCAACGCCTTCGAAACCTTCGAGACGAGGAAATGGCTCAGTTCAACGCCATTGAATTGGCTGAAACACTTGCCCGTCAAGATGAAGCTGCCATGCAGCAAGGCCTCAACGTCGCACAAGAAGTCCCTTTGGGTACTGCTTCTGGCGATGAGGCCGAGGGTCGCGAGTCCTCTTAGGGGACTCGTGACTTTAATACTTGGATATATGAAGTTCTTTTGCGTTCCACTTGTGCCCACCTGTGGGACCCAGAGAACAAATTTTGCACACATACGATACTTATACGCACATAATGTTGTTGGAGGGAGTTTTCAGCTGACCTGATGCAATTCAGATTAGCGGGTAGGGATTGAGGAGTCATTAAGAGAAGTCGAGAGAGAAGTTAAAAGAAGTGGAATTTTGAACATTTAATAAGAAGATAGATGGTAAGAATATTGAAGTTCTGATTTTTTGGAAAGAAGGAATCGTGCGGGTGATGTATTTGGGTTTGAAATGGGATGTCATGGGTGGAGGACCGGTAGAAGAGCTAAGCGTTCCGTCGTATAGATGCCATAAATCAATCATTGAAATATTGTTGTTTTTATTTCATCCTCTTCCATATGTCGTGAATCATGATAAAGTTATTTTGTACGTTCCTGCTGGCAGTTAGGACGATTGTACACTTGTGAGACGAGATGAGTGGACACACCTGATGACGCCACGTGATATTACCCTCTGAGCTCCAACACTTCTCAAATAGTTAATTTTTCCAATTTCCTCTGAAACAATCTCTCAAATCTCGCTTGAATTTCTCCTCAACAAGTACATTCAATATATCACTGCTATTCCCACCACCTAGCATCAACCAGAAGACAAATTTTGAAAAGCTCTTAGACAAAACGATAATCCACTCACCCCGCTTTTCAGACATGCGACTAATGCAATAGCTCAAAGTCCCCACTAATACCTCCACACGAATGCTGCCACGCACCAGACAACAATTCATCAGAGCTCTCCCGTCATCGAAAAAAAAAACTTGTTGATAGCGACAATGTTCCAGACTTCATGATCAAGAAAGAGTGCAGAGAATCTTCGGGCATACTAGTATGGATGCGGGGCACATATATGGCTGGATTTGTGGCATTTTAAGTTACTGTTAGAATCATGACCAGCAGCCATGGCAAGAAGGCCTGACTAATACTGTTACGAACATCATGCTTGCCACTGTTGCCAAAGGCGATTGATACTTACTATGATATGAACATCCGATATGTAGTCTACTTGAGCATCACTATTGCATTTAACCAAAACTCATGTAGAAATCTGATGCCAAGAAGCTGAGAAAATCTAGTAATTTCATCATAAAAGTAACTACAAGACGCCCCCTGGGTACAGATTATCAAACTATCGCAACTCGGGGGTATTACCAAACAAAGAGCCACTCATGGCTTCTGGATATCTCGCGCCGCCAATCTGAACCTTCTCAATAGCTGTTCTAATCTCTCTCTCCTCCTGTCTACTAAGTTGCACGTGCAAAGCTTCCACATTTTCTTCCAAGTACTTGATTTTCTTCGTCCCTGGAATGGAGATCACGTCATCACCTTGAGCAGCTAACCATGCTAATGAAAGTTGTCCCGGTGTAACACCTTTCTCAGAGGCAATTTTTGCCAATTCGTTTACCAGAACGATGTTCTTAGGGAAATTCTCTTGGGAGAATCGAGGGGCGTTGAGACGGAAATCGGAAGGCTCGAAATCAGCTCGAGATTTGATTTGGCCTGTGAGGAAACCACTAGAGATAGGTTAGCATGATGTGTATAATGGTGTTGACTGCTTAGATTGGGATCGTACCGGCCAAGAGGGGAATAGGCAACGATGGCAATTCCAAGCTGGCGGCAAGTCTTCAAGACTTCATTCTGTTCAATATCTAAAGCAAATGGAGAATATTCCACTTGTACAGCATCGATATGATGGACTTTCTCTGCACGACGAATGGTCTTTGCACTAACTTCAGACAGCCCTAGATATCTGATCTTTCCCTCTCTGTTGGCACAATCATTAGCACAGCTTCCACAACGTATCCTGGTTGATATGACTGTACAAGCTTACCTCTTCAACTCAGCCATAGCCTCTACCGTCTTTTCAATCGGAGTCTTTCCATCTACTCTATGGCAGTAATATAGATCGATGGTTTGGATACCCAATCTTTGTAAACTCTTTGTACACGCAACCTTTGTATATTCCGGACTGGAGTCGAATGAACGACTTCCATCTTCATGGGTTCTGAAGGCAAACTTTGTGGCTAAGAATATTTCATCCCGCTTCCCTGTGCGTTTGAACCATTTTCCAAGTAGATCTTCGGAGTCAGCGTACATGTCTGCGGTGTCCCAGTTGGTTTGTCCGAGTTCGTAAGCGCGATCGAGGACCTTGAAACGCTCTTCATCAGATTCGGTGCTACCACTGGTGGGGAGTCAGACAGATTCATTAAAATAAAGACATTATGCTGTGTAAATCAAATGTATGAATAGGGGTCTGTGAAACTCACTAGAAAGCACTTAAGCCCATAGTTCCGAAGCCTTGTGCGACAACATCAGGGCCATATCTGCCTAATTTACGAGTTGGGAGTCGAGGCATTTTCGATTTTTGTGTGTGAATATGTTGTCTGTTTCTTTCTCTGAAGTAAAAGTCTTTCGATCCAAGAAGTAGGAGATCCTGAAGGCGAGCACCTCTGCTCTCTTTATACGTATCCCCTCCTTCGTCCCATATCTCCGTTGTTCGTCACTTAGCTCCATCCCAAGGCTATACCCCACCACAAGCGTGGGAATTACATGCAGAATTACATAACCTCCGACCAAGCATTGTTGTACATGTATGCGAGGCTTTATTAACGACGACGATTATCTTCATCCCATTTGGCTGGGTGGGTTTGGTGATGATGTGGTAGGAATGAGGCGATGACGATTTAAAGTTTTAGCGAACATATAGTCTTAATTAGTGGTGCTCGTCGGAAGAGCCCCTGTAAGCACGGGTAAATGCCTCACCAGATTTTTGGTCAAGTATTCTTATCAATGGATTTCGAAGAATGTGTATTTCCAACCACACAAATCACACGAATCAGAGTAAATCAGATTAACTATATGAGCTAAGTCCTGTACAAGGGTTCCTTCTCCATAGGTTCGTCAAAACTAAAATCTAGGAGACAATTCGACCTTCCCCACTGCCAAAGCCAACACTTCTCAACGGTATACGTGTGATGCTTCGTGGGCTACTTGGAAAGTTCCCATGATGGCTTTGCCTGTAATATATCAAAAGGAAAAGTTACTCCAAACTTCCCAAAAGCCCTTGGATGTTTTCAGTTTCTTCCGGTTCAGGGGTGCAAGATATCCTACTTGGGTGACCCGGCAAGATACGGATGTTTTTTGCTTGGCACTCTGCAATAAGCTCTGTGAAGAAAGGGACGTCCTCGCTCAGTTCACAATCATCCTCACAATCTTCACATTTGTATATACAATCCCCCCTCTGTCTTTCCAAATCAATTCAATCTTACGCAGTTCAGGGGCATATTTTTCCCTTCGGGCGATAACCTCAAATATCGATTCCAAGCTAACCGAATCGTCTCCATCATAGGAGGGTGTCCATATCAAAACCCTCAATCCAGGCGGAAAAGCGTTTATCAACTCCTTTTCGGGCGGGTTTGTGCCTACATTCGACCATCGTGTAGGAGCCGGCCAAAAATTTGCAACGCGTAACTGTTTGAACCCATACAATGAGATGAACCTGTCATTCCAATCATGAGAAATATCAACTACATGAAAGTATTCTAAAGAGTTTTCTGAAGAGATCAATCCTTCCAAGAAATCTTCAACATAAGGGGGCTCGTGATCCATGGTATCCAGCATAACGCGACCTTCTCCAAAGTAGAATCTCCGGATACCCGTGAAGCGTTTCTAGAAGGTGGCGATATTGTCACTCCGGATTGTACACGACATAAGGTGCAAACTTTCAATATTGGGTATTTTTGTTTTGCAAAATACCCAATCGCCGACAATTTCATCACTATGGTACATCGCCACAACCTTGAATATTTTAACGGATTTCAAAGTCATTAGCGGCATAATTGAATTCAACGGTGTTATTGCGCTATTGCAAATGTCAGGTCCAATGGTTATGCTCTCTACCTTTGCAAGCACATCCAGAGGAGCTCTGTCTGGAAGTGTTGGCTCCTGATCTTCTACAACCCGAGCAATGAAGTCACAAAATGTAGAGACTTCAACATGATCTTCATTTAATGTATCCTCATGCAGATGCAGATGAAACTCTTCTTCCAGAGATGGAAGCCCCAGTACCTTCAGTTTCGGAACAAGGCAAAGAAGTACTGCTATCAACACCCAGCTTGAGATTTCCATCCAGGTAGTTTCCATTTGGACGAAGCCATCCCAGGAAACCAAGTTTTTCTGCACTGAAACAGCTCTATTGAACAAATCAAGCGAATTTGTCTCCCAATAGGAGATGTAACAGAAGTCGTCCCGGTCGAAGTGACGTAGGTCGAGCCAATGGATTCTGTGTCCAATCCCCGATCTAGAGAGAATAGTATCGATCAGTTGCTTCAACTCTTTCCGATTCTTCACAGTACATTGAGAATACAGCAATTCAATACATGCAGCGTGATAGTATCTAGAGCATCGTGCTAGGTTTGCAAGGGGGCTTGTTGGTAAACATAATCCGATATAAATGATGAGCTCAACCGGCAAGCAATCGAGCATTTTAGGCATATTGTTGTGCGACGCTGAATCTCCGGATGATAGGATGATATTGCAAGAGAAGGTCGCGGTGAATCAAATGATAGTTGATTAGTCTGTTATTGTGCAGCGATTATGGAATCATTAAGGGTGGCAAATTGTGATCCACTGGGCCGCGCCTACCATAAAGACTTCATCATATCAAGAGTAGGAGCAAAGGGGCGACCGCTTCTCAGCGTTCAGAGTGCGAAGATCGCAGTCGCCTTTCATTGTGCAGAACAAACAAATATGCAGCTTTTTGAAGTCTTTCGAAGGAAGTTCTTCACAGTTTTAGGTCAAAGTTCAAACGATGCCGAGAGATTGAAATAGGCAGGGTATTTGCTATTCCGAACTACTAGATTAGGTGCAATTTTCTGAATATTTGAAAGCAATACAATATTGAAAAGAATTCCGGATATTCAGCTATTTGAATTGTCTGATTGGATCAGGCCATTGGAAGCTTCGACTATTGGACAGCGGACAGGACTATTAGCAACCCTGCAAACTGAATGCGAGATAACACGATTTGACGGTTCAGTGAGACTGCAAGTTTTGAGAAGTTTCAGAGATGTCTGACAGAAAGAAGGTCCAAGGTTAAGACGCTAGAGCTGTGCGCATTTTGATTGATATTGAAGTTTGCAAGCTCAAATTTATGAATGATATTCGACATTCAAGGGAGTGTTTGATCTCTGTTAAATAATCGAATCTTAATCTTACTCTTCCATCTATTGAGTTAACGGGAATGAAAAATTTGTCCTTACGATATTCTCAAAGCAATTCCATTATCCCGGCGATTACCTGAAAGCTACGCCGAAAAGAGTGAAGTTGGCATGCTCGACATTCTGCATGCTTGTGAAGGAATGAAAATCGTGTCAAGAAAAATAGTTGAGATGCAGCACCTTCAAATTTCCGATTCCACCATCATTTCCTCAACCATCCTTCGCATTGGTTGTAATATGCTCTCACGGCTATACGCTTGTTCCTTCGCAACCGAATTTTGGCGATTGTGGTATACGGGGAAACACAAGGTTCAAAGCCGAGCATAAAATTGGTGACACGCAATATTTATTAGATGGCAGAATGTCTAAACACTAATTTCGAATACGGTGAGAGCTGGGAAGTCATGTAGGACCGAAAAGTTACATCTTCTTTGTGCATGAGTACCTAGACCTACCTCAAATCTTTCAAATGATGTTGTGGCGAGATAACCGTTTAAGCGTATTTCCAAATTCAATATTGGACTCATTTTCTGCACCATAAAGCTGCCATCGATGTAGTTCGAGTTTGCATGTGTCCAAAACGGTCAAAGTTTTGACGAGTGAGACAACAGAAGTAATGTTTGTGGCGGTTAATTGCAAATGCAATAGTATCCAGTTTCTCTAAAATTTCGCACACTTACGCTCAATCAAATGGATGAGAAATGCAGCGTCAATGTCCGTAGTGCTGAGAGCCTGAGAATTGGCTGTTTTGAATTCCACGGAAACAATTCGATCCAACTATTATACATCAATCGACCGTTATCACGGCGGCTTGATGAACTGCAGGTTTAATGATCTTAAAAGTCCATAGTTCAAGCCAATCTAAGCATAATTTTTTCGGAGAGGTTCCTCGACCCTCGCTACCAAGATTGAGTTGAAACGGGCCGCAGACCTTCTTCGTGCGTTTAAGCCGATCAATGTTAAATCGCGCGAACTCGAGAGGTTTAAATATTAACTCCAGGCGTTATTATTGACCTGTTGTAGTTTCCTCTACCATTTCTTAATTTTCTCCGCTACCACCCTAAAATCCTCATCCTCGGCATCAGCAAATCTAATCATAGCTCCATGTGTCTTTCCCAATCTAATCACGATTTCACGCTTGCACTCGCTATCTCCACCTAGCCCTTCTGCATTCCGAGCCTTCTCTCCCTCACTTCCCACCTCCCTGAACCACACAATCTTCCAACCTAAATGCCCAGCCAATCGATCAAACCCCTCACTCCCCATATTCAACCACATCATCTCTTTCCTCAGCTTCTTCATCTCGCTGCTCAAACTCGCGTCGGGCAATGCAAGCACCATACCTAAATTTTCCAATCCCATGTTTTTGGCTACTCCAAAGAACAGAAAGGCGTGAGTGGAGGCTTGAATATCGCCGGAAGGCGGAGCGATGGTGATTGCCTGAGTTTGTTAGAACAATTATTTCCTTAGCGTGAAAGGGAATAGGGTTAGAACAAAAGGCATTGAAATCAAGAAAGTACATACAGCCCGTAATAAGGGACTCCCAAAACTATGCGCACACCATATGATCTTCCTTCCTTCACTCTTTGTCTCAATTCGTAACTCCCCTATGCTCTTCATTAATCCAGCGCCGATGACTTCGACGGGGTCCCGACGTGCATATCCACAACTAAGTACTCGGATCTTTACGCCTCGATGTGTCTCTAAAATCCCAGGTAAAAGATCGCGTAACCAAAGTACTCCATTATCCCTGTTCGTCCAGGAATTGATGGGATGGCCATTTTGACCGTGAATAGCTATGATGCTGGGCAGTGTTAGTTATCAACAATAAAAGAGAAAAAGATAGATATACTCAATCGTTGCATCTGGAGAATCATGGATAACTTTTAGACCGATGGATGCTGGATCATGGGGAACTATCGGCATGGATTCTGAAGAAGGTGATTGTGGATCCTCGATATTGTATTTGGATATCTTCGATCGAAGTTTTTCGAAAGCTTTCTTCATCATTGATTATTGGTATGAATTCAACTGGCTTTTGATCACTATCATGTTCCTTCGAATTTGGCTATCAGATTTATTGACGATGGAATATATGGAATAAGTCGACCCGATATAAAGGACCAATTAGACCGTATATAAGAGCGCTTCGAGGCACTGGCGCATACATTGATTGCCTACGGCCCCCTTGAACACGCGATTATACGAGATATCAATGATGGATCTAAGGACATAAGGGATAAGGGATAAATGATTGAATTATGCCTGAGCGACACGTGACGACGGTGATGTTTGTGGCAATGATAGTTAAGGCACAGTTGTGCATGATCTTGAGTTTAGATGTAGGATTTCAAGCTGTTTCGTTTCGACACAAGGTCAAAAAAGGATACCGTTGATGAATTGACTTGTTTATTGATTTTCGGCCGATCCAGGCCTGAATGAATCTTCGATCGACCGCTCGGATTCCGAGTCTGAATTATGATGGAATTTAGAGGATTCATGGAATCATGGAATCATATAAACATGTTTTGCCAGTATCAATTTCGAGTATCAAGGTCGTGATTTAGCATCCATACTGTGGACAATAAAACCGGTACACCAAACTCGCAAAAGTCGAATTCTAGAAGAAACAATACGATTTTCAAATAGAACAAGAATAGAAGAGAATATCAAGCGTTTGGCAAAAAGAACGATGAAGTATAGGCTAACAATATCTTATTTCGGCTCACAATCAAAGTCATCGTTGATCTGATTTGATGAAGAATTTTGAAAATGCAATGATTCTTCAATGTATCCTCTTTCTCATACACAATGTGGCATCTCGTCTTGGTACGGGGCTGGCACGAGAAATTGCGGAATGCTACGAGAACACAGTTGCCAAAGTGAAGACCAGATGCTCCAATTTGCGATCATGTGACTTGATGATGATTTATTATCCGCATTGCGACTCCATTCCATGACTTATCACGAAATTCAACCTCAGCCCTCAAGTTGATGTATAGCATTCGAGCTAAGGTTGTACAGATTGTAAGGGATTGTACTATCCAAATTACTCCGAGTTGACGCTTTTCAGGGTCATCACGTGTAACAACCAGTAGAGCAGAAATATCACCCCTTCATTGCCCCTCGCTTCATCCGAACCTTCTTTTCATAAGACAACTTCGCAATGCACAATACAGAAGTTTAAGTCTGGACTTCTGGAGAAGAACAGTAGACAAAAGCTTACGATAGGTTATTGTGGTACCGAGTGGAGTCTCCAATTTCATTAATTTACACAATTCATCATCGGAAGTTTAATTCACCAATAGCCATTCCAAACTTTTGAATCAATATTCTCCTAGCAGCAGACCGCTATCTGATGATAGTTCACGGAAACTTCCTTTTCTGGAAGATTCGAAAAGGTACCAGAAGCTAATTCATATTTCAACATGTCAATTGGTGTGAACTCTATGCACTAGGAGGGATACCGCCGTTTTCAGATTAATCATAAGCTAATATAAATCTTAATGGCCAACGCATTATTTCAAAAACCACTATGCTATGGTGAGAAACTCCTCACTGTACAAATTGCCAATTCTCATTAAGTTCAGGCGAAAACCGTTGTCTAGACGTTATCACGTTGAAGATCCTCGTGCTATGACCTGCCGTATATGATCAATTGCAAGTAATTTTTCAACACTCGAAATTCACTTCCCAAATAATCATCTTCATGATTGGCTGCTAAATATTCATGCACGCTATTTGGACAACGCCTACGCTATCGCTCAACCGCTCGAGCCATTCACTAGGGATTTATTGTTGCCATGCAGTCCGCTGATCCCCGCAATTACTGACTAACCCTGAAAATATTTGAAAAAGTGCCACTTTGACTTCCAATTCGAGGATTTCTTTCCCCTCCAACCCAGGTCAAAGTGTGACCAAACACCCAAAGACCTGGACAATCATACCCCCCATTCTCCTAGTCCTGCACGAGTGCAGTTGGAAGCTGGAAGTGGAACGATTAGACAGCATAAGAATCGCGGGGACCCCAAGTTCAGAAGATGGCTCTATCTTCAGCATCTGACGATCTGGCCGCACATTCGGATACCGATAACACGATGGACAATACTCACAACCGCGATCGCACTGAGAACAATGAGAAACCTCTTCATTTTCCTGAGGGGGATCATCTCAAAGTTTTGACATCAACGGATCAGATGATTAAGGATGCGAAGTCGTCTACGGAAAAGGAACATAATATGTCACTACTTCAGGGAATCAAATTGTACCCTAAAGCTATCGGATGGTCTCTTTTGATCTCTACATGTATTGCTATGGAGGGATACGACGTGTGTTTACTGAGCAACTTTTGTAAGTTCAAAAGACTCCTGATTCTGTGGAAGATTCATTATACTGATCTTTTAGATGCATTTCCTCAATTCAACGAGAAATACGGTGAACAATTACCTGATGGCACATGGCAGGTGCCAGCTAAATGGCAAGCAGGTTTGAGTAACGTAAGCCAAGAATTGCATCACTAACGGTTGGAATTCAATTACTCACGTGTCGAACAGGGTGCCAATGTTGGTGAAATTATTGGTCTATTCATCAATGGTTGGGTTTCCGAGAAATTTGGATATCGATACACGGTCATGACTTGTTTAAGTCTGATTATTGCATTTACCGCGATTTTCTTCACTGCTCAAAACGTCATTGCGCTAGAAGTTGCTGAAGTTCTATGCGGTATTGTAAGTCTACCTCAACTCAATCTTGTTGGGACTTCTGTTAATCTTTAATAGCCATGGGGAGTCTTCCAAACCCTCACTATTACTTATGCGTCAGAAGTCTGTCCTCTCGGACTTCGTGGATACCTCACTACCTATGTAAATTTCTGTTGGGGATTGGGCCAAGTCATTGGTATCGGAGTTATCAAAGCTATGTTACCACGAACGGATGAATGGGCTTATAAAATTCCGTACAGTCTTCAGTGGATGTGGCCAGTTCCTCTTCTGGCCGGTATTGCACTGGCACCAGAATCTCCATGGTGGCTTGTTCGAAAAGGAAGAATTGAAGAAGCTAAGAAATCACTTCTCCGATTAACTAGTCTTAACAAGGAGACCAACTTTGATGCCGATGAGACTATTGCGATGATGGTTCATACTACGGCAATCGAGGAAAAAATCACCAAAGGAGCAAGCTATATGGATTGCTTTAGAGGTGTAGACAGGCGTCGAACTGAGGTGAACTTTCCCATGGAATGATATCTAAAGTCCAACAGCTAACACATTCACAGATTGTCTGCATGGTATGGGCGATGCAAAATCTTAGTGGAAATTCCTTTTCGGGTTACTCCAGTTATTTTCTTCAACAGGCCGGACTACCTACCTCAAAATCTTACGATTTTGCTATAGGTCAATATGGTATCAACATGGCTGGAGTTTTCGGTGCCTGGTTTCTCATGAGTATGGGAATTGGCCGACGATCCCTCTACCTTTATGGTCTTTGTGTCTTGTGCAGCATGCTTTTAATTCTCGGATTCCTGGGTCTCGTCCCAGCTTCACATAAATCCGAGGCTTCGCTTGCTACTGGCTCTATTATGTTAGTATGGGCTTTAGCATATCAACTCACCGTCGGCACAGTTTGCTATTCTTTAGTTGCTGAATTGTCTACAAGGAGACTCCAGATCAAGACTGTAGTTTTGGGCAGAAATTTGTATAATGTTGTGGGCATTGTCTGCAGTGTTATTACGCCATATATGCTCAATCCTGGTGCTTGGAATTGGAAAAATTATGCAGGATTCTTTTGGGTATGTTGATAGATTTTCCCCCTCAACCGTTACATTCATGAAAATCGTAAACTAACATCAAATCTAGGGCGGCATTTGTTTTCTCTGCATCATCTACACCTACTTTCGCCTTCCTGAGCCTCAAGGCCGCTCATTCGCTGAACTCGATCTACTATTTGAGAAAGGCATCAGTGCGAGAAAGTTTGCAACTACTAAAGTGGATGTTTTCGATGATGATGTAAGTATGGATAGTACGAACACGGCGAAGAATTATGATGAGAAGGTTGTTGCTGGCGCTAAGACGCAGGATATTGGGACTTCATGAGAATGTGTGTGCGAGGGGTGAGGTTCGAGTGAATTGGGGGGAGATCTATGTGATGGATGAGCGATATGACGATACGATGACACGATGACGAGTGTGTGGATGTTTGCAAAGAGGCTATATGACGAAACGGCAAATGGCGATAGATGATGAGCACTTTAGTGAAAAAGTTACGGATATTTCACTGCATCCACTTCACGGTTGAAGAACGTACATGGCGTTAGGACTTGTAGATATTTTATAATATATGTGATGTTTGATTAATGATGGAAAATAGTTGGATATGTTAAGATTCTTAATGAAATGTAGATACTCATTTAATAATGCAATATATAAGGTTACTCAAGGACCTGGCTTTTTTTGTGCTTGTTTACTTGCGGAAATTGTCGGGGATAGTGAATTTGCATTTTAAAATAATTACAGCCTATCCTTAAACCCGTAATACCAAGGGTCCCTCCTGGTCCCAAAAAGTGACGAACAAGTTTGTTTAGTTGGGGATAGAGTTTGAGCGGAGAGCGGGGTAATCTTAGGACTAGTTTATGACGTAGATTACTACTTGATCTGCTGATGTGACGATGAACTTAGGAAGAGGGTATATATGCCTTTTGGGACGGTAAGACGTTGGGATGAGACTAAAGCGAGGAGATAGTTAAGATGAAAAGTGCTAGCTGCGAACCGCATAGTCTTAAACCTCTTTCCCATATTCCTGAGAAAACTACCCTACCGCTAGCATTCTTTTCAGTTAATTAAGTCACTTAGTTCAGTTCTGCTTATGCTTACTATAGACTAAAGCTACTCTTATGATTATGAAATCTATGTTGGGAAGTAGACCCATTTAGGATTCAACTTCATGAGGAGAAGCAAACTTATTCGAGTGCGGCAAGTTTTGCAAGGTCAATTTCGTATAGTGGTGATGAATTTTTCCCATTGTTACTAATTATTTCTGTTGCGATCCGAGTGAATGAGCATATGTGAGTACGCGCTAGTGCACGAACGTATTGCATATAGCTATCTTAGCTCTAAACCTAGAATAGATAGACACAATACAATACAATACATTCAACCATATCCATTATAAAGACGTCATAAATACCACCGAGGTGATACTAACAATTTCATTATCTTCGATTTCGAACATCGTCTTATACCATCAGTAGTACTTTTCTATCCCATTTTCATTGCCAATTCTACTACTCTCTTGACTCTAGCTACAATCTCTTATTCTGTGGTAATCGTGGTAACTAGAGTATTTTAACCTAGCACTTTACGTAGTGCCAGTACACTACGAAATAGCGTCCTGCGGAGCCCAATCTTGTGCTAGAGTCCTTTAAAGCAGAAAGTTAAAGGATTGTGGAGGTTTATATGCTATCTTGCGATTTTCGTATGATCTGTCGTTAGTCATTGATTTTTTTCAATTGGGACATTGTCTACTTGCACTTCCTCTTTTCTTTCACATAAACATTTAAGTATAAAGTACATTGTTCATTCAGTTTCTCCTTGGCCATTTGTGTCTTTAGTACCAACTGGCAAAGAGTGCATGAGAATAAAGTAGAAATATGGACGCCTGGAATTATCAGGCTTACTTGGGATGGTAGTGAAATCTTACTAGATCTGTGGAATACTCTATATCAAAATTATGATTGAGAGTTTCATTTTGTTGTCATTTCTAACGATATCAATCATTGTCATTGCCATGAGATGATTGTTCAAAACTTTGTGAATATCATTATGTCAACGTCTGGACTTCCAATGTCTTTCACTCCTGTCTAATGAGTATTCTTTATACATTCCTAAACTAGTCCATATTTTACCTCACTTTCCTCCTGACAGAATTGTATGTTGCAGTATATTTGTATACAAAGATATCAATAGAACGTATTGTTGCACTTTTATATTCCTATTCTGTAATTTTCTTCTCGGCTAGCAAAATTCTTCCTTTGACTTACACAAAGACGCAGAATGACACGAATTAATCACCAATATACACACTTCCAGTTGGTTCACAAATCCTTCGAGATTCATATTGTTGAGTATAAAGACCCTTTGTGGAGTATCTATCTTGCCCACCAGAAAATAATATCCATAGAAGTCTTTGATGAAAAGGAGAAGCTGCTCTAGCTAAAGTCGGGAATCTTAGTGCTTCTCGGCATCGATTTGCTTTTTGCTAGATCTCTCATCCACAATCATTGCAACAAGCATTCAAACTTACTGTGTCTTATGTCTCACAATTTTCATCACTTGCTAAATTTTATCATTACCATCTCACTATCTTCAAATTTTCATTCTAATTAGTAATTATTACTGTCATCATCCCGTTGTCGTCACAACTCATCTCATTGTACCCGAATTATGCAGCTTAATCACCTTCTGATCTGATTCCCGCAGCCCAGGTCCGAAAATGGCTCATTCCCAGAATATTCCTTAACCAGGCTTTCTCGAGAGATTCACCTCTATACATAAGAACACAATCGGGGAACTAGACAGCATGTTCATAGTCCTCAGGCTCTGATTGGCAGGATTTGAAACCCGCCAGTTTCAGAGTTTATTCTCTTCCTTATTTATAGGAAACTCGTGGTGTACCATTTTCTTCCTGGCCTAACTCTTTATCAAAATCTGCGAATGGTTTTGGTACCATTTAGCTGTTTGTTCGCCCTTTGCGATCCTATCAAGTCCAAGCCGATACATCATATCGAGCATCCCAGACTCACTACTGTGAGGTCAAGCTATGAGATTGCCCATCCCGTGATTGTTATACTTCTAGACGTACCGAAGATTGATAACAAATCACAAAGCCCGCTGTTATTTCACCAACTCACATCTTTTCCGCTGTCGCCAATAACGCTGATCCCATGAGCTCACTGTCACTATTTCACTTCAATTTCGACATCGCAGTAATATATTCACCAATATCAATACAAAACCCTTGGAGCCACTTCCATCCCTCATCGCAAAACATACAAATCCTCACAGACTTTTTGACGCACATCTAGCTTTTCTCCATGCCAGATCATCACCAAGTATTCAAATCCTGTTTTCTTTTCGTGTAAAGAAAGAGTCAGAGAGATAGCAGTCTCCAGATCGATTGCTGTGAATCTGCGTATGCATTACTACATTTCTATATAAACACCATCCGCCTTCCTTCTATCATAGTTCCTAGGTTTAGAAGCAAAATTGGAAAAGCGACGTTCGAAGGGGTTTCACGATCGCTGACTGAGGGCTGAATATACTTCAAGTGATATCTCCTCAAAAGTGTGTCTTATTTTAGTACCGTTCAAGATGCATTTCTCTCTTTTTTGAGATGGAAAATCATGAGAGTCATGTATATTGTTGTCAATTTCGATTGATATCATATGTTGTTATTGTTTGATAATTATGCTCGCACTTTTCGCAAGTTCGCAGCCAATATCATCAGTATTCCTCTCATAGAATCTTATACTCTCTCACAGCTCAAATTCTCTAATCAGTGAAGTTCAACTCAGTATCACGATCGTTTCTTGACTGAAATTTAGACTTGGCAATCACAATCTTTACGACGAGGCATAATCTGTGAGGACGATGTCTAATATATACCCACAGAGCCCACACACAAGGGGCTTAGGTCACTCTGATCTGCTTTTCCCTTCTCTGAACTCAAAGTTACGGATGAGTGATGCCACTTGTTATAGGGAGATTTAACTCCATAGTCCCGTCTATCTCCGGATTCACAGAATCTAAATATCAAAAGCATGTCACTTACCCTATCCCTCTATCTGCGAGGATAAACAACCCAAACTCCCCAAAAAATATTACTGAACTCAGGTCAAACATATAACCATTTCCTCTTGCACCACTATCCAAGTATCCCCATATCTTCAAAATGTACTAACTTCTTATCTCATCTTCCTATGTCAAATCCCAAAGAATCTCACAATTATATAGGAAGTAAGGTAATTCTCATGGCCACTTACATTCTTTCTTCAAGTACAATATCCTCCATCCTCCATCTCCCATTTCCCTTCACCACTTACCATCAACCATCACATCTCCAACAAACCTCGATCTTGATAATTTCCATTCTCCTACACATCTTTCATATGTACAGACTATAAAGCTCATTAGTACCAGCTCCCTCGCAGTCCTTTTCATAACTGTAAAACCCCTCTATATAAAAAGTGTATAGGAACTAGCGATCTCTTATATACCCCTCCACTCCTTTCTCTAAACACAAACTCTAAGACAAGCTATCCCTATATCTCTTCTTAACCCAACCTCTCCAAGAATCCTTCATACTCACTCCCCGTACCCTACCATATAAATCTATCTCCTATATCTCACATCTCACATCTCATACCCATAAATCCATAGTTTTCGCATCCCATCCCATCCCATCCCTGAACCCAACTCCTTCTTTCGAACCTGATATACAAACACCCCAGATGTTTCGTCTTTCCATTAATCGTTACCCAGATTCGCCAATCATTCCAGCGAGAGCTTAGGCTCTTATTCAGAAGTTTCATATTCTGGAACAGCGAAGTTGGCTTTGGAAGGACGTCGCCAACCTAGATGTTTTTACAACAGGAAGGAAGGAAGGTGATGTGATAATTACTTGTATAGTATTTTTGCTATCGTTTAATATTTTACTTATCTTCATCATCACCGTCGGTTTATCTGATATATATATTTCCAATCCCCATCATCATAATTCACCCCAAATATCTCGTTATCATTCCCAAACCGATTCCACTCCAAGCTTCTCCTCTCCTCGCACTCTTCGGAATATAAATCCCTTCATATTTCACAAGAAACTCAATGCCAGTATCGTTCTCCCATCTACTATACTTTTGGAATAGCAATTAGCTAGCTGGATTATCACACAATAATTTTCTCCGTCTAATCACATGTATACCCCTTCCCCCTCTATTCCCCCCGCCCGCCTTTTGCCACCCACTCATTAAATATGTCAAAAGTAGTCAATATAATATCCGTAGCCTAGTGCTAAAACCCAATTGGAACTAATATTGTTCCTTCTTGAATAGCCTTATATTCTACGAAGCGCACAACCTTATTCTAGATATTTTTAGTCAAATATCACCATT
The DNA here is from genome assembly GCA_038090695.1 of Sclerotinia spermophila. Classification (NCBI taxonomy): domain Eukaryota; kingdom Fungi; phylum Ascomycota; class Leotiomycetes; order Helotiales; family Sclerotiniaceae; genus Sclerotinia; species Sclerotinia spermophila. The sequence goes on along the minus strand of JBBMOJ010000371.1, from coordinate 579 downwards.
ATGAATCATACCCAAAACCATTTAAATTCATCACTCACTGTACTAGAATTTCAACAGAATACATCTAATTTCCCTACACAGATTATATCACTTCTCCACTTCCAATCTCTCTCTCCACGCATCCAACAAAATACTATATAACCCCCCCTCTCATATCGCACCCATCACGCCCCAAACCTCCCCAAACCGACGCCATGCAACTGATCCCAGGTAGTATCAAGCCAACGCCACCTAAGTGACCCCAAGTTCAACACAAACACACCCATCAAGTAGTCAACTCACCCCATACCCTATACTCCCTACCCGCAAGCCAAATCCCCTCACTCACCAACATATACATACATACATACATACATACACATCATCAAAAATCCCAAACCAAACCCAAACCCAAGACCATCATTATCTCATCATCCAGGCATCTATTTTCATCATCACTCACTCCCGCCTTTCCAACAATTGATGATTTTTATATCAAGTTAGAATTTTTTATTATTAGTAGATAGATAAAGAAGAAGAAGAAGAATAATAATAATAATAATAATAATAATAATAATAATAATAATAATAATAATAATA